>PTEX01000415.1:290062-334406 GCA_003342815.1 Eudromia elegans
TTTTTTTTTCCTGTGGTTTAGGGAGCAATTCATTTATATAATAGCACACTGATTTCAATAAAGGCAGCTGACTCATGAAAAGTTTTAAGAGAGTGGAAGGAAYGTGTGACCTCTTCTGCGAGCACTCCTGCACAGAGTGGAATTCCTGCATCAGTCCCAGGCTTTCAGCCAAAAGAGAGCCACGAAAGCAGGGCTGTCACAGATGCTCAAGTGCACGCTTCGCGTGATGCATCTAAAGAAACACTGATAAGGATTTTAAATACCTGCAGAAAATTGTAATAGTATCTGAGCTATTTTTGAGGCAAAGGAAATTCTGTATTACAAATGACAAATTTTATATTTGTTTCTGTCTTGTTATACTTATTACAGACATTTTGTTTATATTTACAGATGTAAATGGATGACCCTTCAGACTCCAGACCCGTGTCCAAGCATAACCAAAAAGGCTGATTTAGTGATGAATTTCATGAAAGCTTACTAAGGTATTCATAGACTGTGGATGACAGGAAGAACTTGGGTGAGGCTGTAGCAATGAATCCATTAATAAGAACAAGGGGAGTGCTGAGGCTTTTGAGACTCTCTTTGCAGCGAATAAACAAATAAGCAGAGTATTTTAATAACTAGACTGTAGCACCAGGTTGCTCCTGAAAAAGATGCCATGTCAGGGTGGATTTGGAAAGTAGGGGAGGTTCACAGGGTGGTGTAGTGTGTGCCTCCCATGTGCTGCAGGTGCTGGAGGCTGCAGAGCAGCTTGCCCAGGGCACATGCAGCAGGTATCCCAAACGAACCTTTCCTTTTCCCTTACTTGTCCACTTGGTGGTGCTAAAACAACACCAGCCTCCAGTGAGGGCATTTCMTCTCACTGCTGTGTGAGGCTGCGCCGGGGCTCACAGGGGGATGTTCCAAGCCCAACTTTAAAGAACTGGCCCTGCAAATTCAACAGCCAGCAAACCTAATTAGCTCCCCTGKCTCGGTAGCTGTGTGTTTTGGGTTTTCAGCCATTCTTCTTTTGAAGACAACAGAGATAACCGACACAAAAGATCTGTCACGCCTAATTACACAGGAAGAGATTAGCAAGCTTACAATCTTCCTCTCAAAGGTTGATTATAATTTAATTAATTTGGGATTCTGTGTTGTTTTTGAAAAAGTGAATACGATAATGTAGATATCAAAATGACTTTTGTTTTCCAAAAGGGCTGACCATAAAGGATTCTTGGAAAGTTGGGAAATTTTGGAGAAAAATCCCCCCCCCCCCTTTTTTTTTTCTGTTAGGCAACTGATAACAAGAAACATACACCTCAGTTTAGGACATGCAGCTCCTTCTTCAGGTTGTTACTTCTCAACTAGTTTATGCCACTAAGAGAAACGTCCTTACTTCTAAATTAGTTCGTGAGATGTCCTGCTACCAAGGGCTGTGTTCTGGGTGCTACTGAAATGCTGCAAAGGCAGCCGAACGTACAGCTAGGAAGCTTCCCAGCTTCCTTAATCTCTCTATGCAGGCTAAATGTGGCAGAGCAGCTCCACGTGCACAGCCAAGATAACGACCAGCTGGTGATGTCTGGCTCAGGATAAGGGTCTTATCTTAAGGGCTGAGATTTTTTTCAGTCTAAATACAGGGATCTTATTGAGGCTCCTCAGATAGGAATTAGGCTCCCTAGATGACTGGGCAAGCTGTTCCAGAGGGGATTTCAGCATGTCCCAAAATTGCACTCCCTAGGGATTTGCCTCTTACAGTCAGGGAAGATGAGCCCGTCCCCAGGGAAGGATCAGATTCCAAGTAACCCGGAATGTGTTCTAACCCTCAGAGTTGACCTGCATAAGATGGCAAGCAGCTCAGGGAAATTTCAGTATTTCTGAAGCGGAGGATTCTCTGAACAGCGGTGCAGTTAAAATTTGGCGAGAAAGCTGTGTATCATGTGTTGTGAGTACATTCATAGTAGCAATTTTGCAACAAAGCTCTTTGCACACAATTTTAATAATATCTCTAAACTCTGATTTTATGGGAAAAAAATCTTTAGGATCCAGCAGCACACAGGCAGTTAGTTCTTTGCAGACAACATGGTACTCGTTTTTTCCTTCTTCATATCATCCTTCCAGCATGAGCACTATTAAGGGTTAATTGTGTAATCTACAGCTTAGGTACGCACTGACCTCTTAACTGTTGGCAYTGAAGCTCTGTGAAAAGGCCAAGCACCAGCCCATGCTCCGGGAGCGTGACCACGTGCCAGGCGCATGAGCAGCTTGTGCACRTGTTGGGTAACAGCAGAGAGAGCTGTGGGTGCAATGAGTCACACCAGGGCTGTGCTCTGCAGCAGAGGTCCCTGCTGCAGGGGAGAAGTTTGCCAGAACTCTGTCCAGGTCATGGGCTGCCTGGGAAAAATGTCTTCTGGTTGTGCTGCGGGGTCCCAGTGCAGACACCTGTGCAGGGCTCTGCATAGGCACASACCTTGCAAGCCCACAGTGCTGCAAGCTCAAACTGGCCTCATGTGGGAYGGACAGATGGGGCAGGCCTGGTTCTTTGGGGGTGGCAAGCCAAACTGGCCCCTTTCTGTCTGCAGCTTCCTTACAGGGCCGAGAAGGGAGGGCAGGAGGCCTCACGGCCACCATAACCACCGGAATGCGGGCTCGCGGGGGCGAAGGTAGAGGAGTGCACAGCCGGTTGCATCCCTGATCACAGGCTGCTTCCTGGAGGGGTGGTCTGTGGGTTTGGGGACGACTACAATTACCCCCGAGGAGCCCCTGGGATGGCTATTCCCAGCTGACTGCACTCCTGCTGCAGAAGTGGTTGCTCACAGGAGATCCYCTCTTCCTGCCTCGYACCAAAGCACTCCACACCTCTGTCCTCTGCATCCTCGACTCCACAGACCAGGGAGGTCCATCCTCCCTGCAGGAATGCTCACGTCCCTTCAGCCTCAGAAGCTGATTCCCACAAACTCCRAGAGGCATCTTGCCAAATTCCTTGCCTCCCTGGAAAGACTGCTCCCCAGAAAGCACTGTGAAGCCTTGCTTGAATTCTGCTGAAGCTTATTTGGCAGTAAAACTCTACTGTCAAGCCGCGTGATAGATGATGCTCTGGAAAACGTACTCCATGGTGGGAATAGCCAGATCATTTTGATTAGCTCAACTACTTGTCTTGTGAAATTTGGCACCCGCRCTGCACTTTGTGTGTGAAAAGGGAAAAGTTTCTGCATGGCCGGAGACTGCTCCGCTCTCCAGAATGCTGGTGCACTGAACAGCGCCGGGCTCTTCAGCAGGGCCGCCCTGCGACGGGCCGGTGGTCGCGCTGGCTCCTTGGCGGCTGGAAGGACCCGATGGCGGGGGCTGCTGCTGATGCATAGGGTGTAATGGCCACCGCAGGCGGGTGACAGGGATTCACACCCACAGCGGGGARGCCACGTCCTCACCTGGGCTGCGGGGCTGCCTCCGCTGCGGAGCCACTCACCACGGTTCCCGTCAGAGCTAGGGGCAGAAACAGGCTCTCCTGCTGTGGAGTTCACCGATCTATTTAAAACACGGGCRACAGGGTGAGGTACTTTCCTGATTATAGTGAAAGAAAGAAGGAATTAATAAGCATATAAGATTTTGAGAGCACTTGGAGCTTTGGTGTTTTACCCTTCTCTCTTTTCATTTTTTCTCTTTTTTTTTCTGCTCTTTTAATATCCTCAGTTTCTCCTTAGAGAATTAAAATGAAATGTATCAGGAGAAGAGAAAGCTAATGCTGCAGATTCAGGTATTGCTGATTTGGGTAYTTCTCAACCCTCGGATCAGGCAAGTCACACAGTTGCTTATCACAGGGGCTGGGAATGGAACAGGGGACACAAGGGACATTTTGTACTTCCTCTTTCTGATTATTGCAGATCAGAGCTGAAGGAGACAAAGGGACAAAGCAGTGGGGTCAGCACTGCCTGGAAGGAGCAGCCCCAGGGCAGAACTTGCTCCCTTGGACTGGTGCATGTGGCTRCTCAGGCATCTGCAATGGTGTTTTTTATGAGCCCAGGCTTCCTGAAAGGTCCCTGTCATAATCTGTCCTGTCAAAAACTCTCACTACAGATCGGGTTTTGAGTCCTACTAGAAATATGTTACTGTCATTGTTCATGTCATTCTAATCATTTCAGGAAAGCACTGGCTCTTCCCAGACTGTCTTTAAAAAAAGGCAAAACCCCCAAAGCAATGCAGTTAAAAATGCAGCTCGTTTGTTCTGATCCCCTCCCCCTAGAATATCTTTGTTCCTTGTCTTTGCAGTTTGAGCTGGTCTGTCCTCAGTGAAACGAAAGTGAAACTGGACAAGGATCGGATGAAATAATCATGTTCCAGGATTGATCCCRTTTGCTTTTCACTTCCTGCTGTGGAATTTTTTGTACTTTTTCTCCGGGGAGATTGGAAACTGCAGCAGAGTGCACTGAACAGGCCCATGTCTGGTTCGGGGTAACAACTGTTAGGTTCCTGCCTTCAGTACATATAGCTGAAAAACATGTAGATCTACAGCAGCCACATCCTTTTTTGTTACTGCAATGGTTTTAGCTATGTTTGCAATGTTAGCCTCCTGTGATGTTACAGAAACATAAGATTAATATATATGTACATATATTTTCTRCTATCTGTGCTCTTAGTGGAAGAATAGGTTCACTGTTGGGTTAATGCTGTAACCTCCTTCACAATGAACAGAGAGAGGCTTCAGCATAGTTCATGTAATCCATTTTAAGGATTGTGTCTGTTTCAGGGTGTCCTAACGAAAACCACATTTTAAAAGGATTCTTTCCATTTGACTATGAAGACTGGTTAGCGCGGATGTAAATGTCTATCCTACAGCTCTTCTACCGTTTATCACACGATTCCCCCTCCTGCTAMTTACGTCACCGTTACCTTTGTCTTTCTGTTGCATGAAATCCAGATTTTGTACCTTTGTTTTTGGTGTTTCCTAAGGATTTTGCTAGTGAGCAGCTCTTTTTGTTTTCAGAGTTGCTGGAGCATGCCCGACTCCCATAGCTTTCTGTGGTGCCTGTCATCAAAGCGTTGTGTTACGGAAGATCAACACACACTGCTTTGCAGAGGCTTGTCTTTTGCAGCACTGTTTACGGAACAAAGCGAATAAGTTTACAGTGAATTCTGTAGCTTATCTTTATCTCTAGGAAAAAAAAAAAAAAGGTCTTTCTTGCTGGGACAGGGCAAACTTGCTGTTCTGCAGGAAGCCAGACAGCTTGCAAATGATGCAGGTGACAACTTGTCAGCTTAAGAGTACTCATGTGTAAATGAAAGAGACAAAACAACTAAAACAACGTTTGAAAAATAAAAAAGGATATGACAGAAATGTGCTGATTTGGATTTTCTGTGTGTAAAAGATTACCAAGCAAATGATTGGAAAGAGAAAGGGAGATCGGAAAGGACAAAAACACAAGATCACTATTCACAACATTAAAGTATTTAAAGCTACAAAGCTTTGGCCAGTGTGTCTACATATCTTGGTGTTGAAAGCGAGCAGCTTCAAATGTGTATGTAATGTTTCACTTCAAAAAACATTATTTTAAAAATTGGATTAGTTCACTTAGTTCACCTTATGAGACCTTGCGAGGAATGGCTGCGGGAGCTGGGGTTATTTAGTGTGGAGAAGAGACGCCTCAAGGGAGACCTTATTGAAAGGAGGCTGCAGGCGGTCGCCCCACAGAGGGTGCAGTCCACTYACCACGCCCGACCGTCCCCGCTGTCACCCGCTGTGGAGACAGACTCCTGTAAGCCTCAGGCRATCGAAGCTGCACGCAGYCGCCTCACCGCYGGTGTGAGTCRCCGCCAAGGGACGATGAGTTGGAGGGCCAGCAACAGGGATGTGGGGAAAAGGAGAAGGATTGAGGAGGGGTAGGGGAGTTCCACCTACAGACACTCTCGCACACACTCACCAATCACCCAGGTAAGAATACACTAACACAGGGCTCAATCAAACCAGATAGGAACTGTTTATTACAAATTGAACAAGCTTTTATAGAATACAACGTGCAAAGAAGAGAAATGACTGGACGGGAGCGGGCCCTCCCCCGACCCTCATTGGCCTCTCCTTTGGAACGCCTACTTTCCCATAACCTGATTGGTGGAGAGAAGACCATCGCCGAATGACTACAATCTGCCGACCTTTCCAGAGTGTTCTGGAAACTTCTCTCCGTGGTGCCCCCCCCCCCCCCCCCCCCCCCCCCCCCCCCCCCCCCCCCCCCCCCCCCCCCCCCCCCCCCCCCCCCCCCCCCCCCCCCCCCCCCCCCGCAATACAAATGTATTAACACATTAAAACATTCAATAAAACAATAAACCAGCTAACATTTCAACAACTGTCTGTCTTGAGCAAAACTCCATCCTTGGGGGATGCTGCCTGCAGCGTCCTCCTACAGGAGGCTGTAGTGAGGCAGGGGTTGATCTCTTCTCCAGAATAACTAGGACAAGAGGAAGTGGCCTCGAGCTGTGTGAGGAGAGGTTCAGGTTAGACATTACAAAGAATTTCTACACAGAAAGAGTGGTGAAGCATTGGGACAGGCTGCCCAGGGAAGCGGTGGAGTCACYATCTCTGACAGCATCCATGACTTAGGGACATGGTTTAGCAGGCAGGGTGTCAAAGGGTTTATACTTGATGATCTTGAAGGTCATTTACAATCAATGATTCTGTGACCACCAGAACCAACAGAAGGGAAATCACTGTCATAATAATCAATGTCTGAAATGCTCTGTGTCTTTTATAGTTACTACTTGCATATTGAGAAGTGCAAATTCAGAACAGATAACCTTATGAACTGGCTAGGAGTGAATACTGCAACTGGCTAGGAATAAATACTGCAATTGTATCCAAATGAAAAACTAAAAAAAATATCCACAGAATGCAGAGAAACTCCAACAGTCCTGAGGAAATTCCAAACTATTACGCGGTCTTTCAGAGGAAGATAACCGGCTTACTTTTGGGTACATTCTCTTAGCAGCCTCTTTTATTCCAATGAAAACTCAGCATCCAGGCGAAGGACCTAGAGAATGGTCCATATAGAATCTGCTTTAGCTCAGATACAATCCACATTCAGAGTTAGATGTCCATTCAAACTATATTAGCAAGAGCTTTGAGATAACGTGAAAGCTAACCCTTTCTAAAATGAAACAGGGAAGTAGTAAGAAAGTGGCAAGGCCAGTATTAAAACCCAGAGCACTCTATTTGAGAGCTTGTATTTGCATTTCTCAAAGTGCAGGCGTTGCTGTAAATGATGCTGTGTATTTCAGGCTTCAAAATATTTTATATTAAGACAGGGCAGACTTCCTTTGTGCCAGTCCCTAAATAGTAATTTAATTTCCACTACCACCCAGTCTGAATAGAGTACAGCATCTTGAATGTTAGCAGTGGTGGTCTTTCCCTAATATGCCCCTTATTTTCAGAGAAGATAAGATATACCTTATGTCTATATTGACCTGAGAGGGTGGAGCCTAATTTTCTAGGTGCTACATAACAATAACTTAGCAGATTTTCCTTTTGGGGGGCAAAGATGCTGTTACTGCTTTTGTGTGTTAGTAACAGGGTGTTTTGTTCTGCCATTTTAAATTCATGCAGTATTGGGATTAGGGATTCGTATTTGGAAGGAATAAGGAATCCTTTTCAACATTCTTTGAATCTAGTGATCTTTAGGATGGTGCTTCTGAGCTGAACAGGATCTCMGTCAATCTCTCCTGAAAAGTGAGAGCAAGCAGCACTTGGGATGATGAACTCAACAGGCTKGTAGCTGCCTGAGCTAAAGGCTTGCACTGGTATCCTCAGTTTCTCTATTAAGAATGTTTCTATTCGCATACAAACTTTTCTTCGAGGCTTTGTTCCAAAATGAGGAGCCAAGTGACCTTCTGGATTGTGACAATTAGTAATAATGTTGAACTGTGGGTGGTAGACTCAGATTATATTAGATGCCCAGATGAGGTTCACTGTATAAACAGATTATCTACTCCTTGGTAGTATCAGTTCGTGCTGGGGTAGAAGAGCTTTAGGTCAGCACAGCCACTATTTGTTTCTAAATTAAGCACTGTCAATAAGGTCTTTGTTTTCTGAATCTGAGGTGGTCTTTCCGAATGAAAAAGCCAGTTAAAGGAGCAATTCTCCTTCCTACTCCAATTAAAGAAAGTGACTATTCAGCATAATTCTATTATGTGGAGTTTAGCTTGTTTACTGACAGATATCTGCTTTATGCAGTCTTTTTTTTTTTTGGATGAGAATGTATCTGTCTGCCTGCTCACTGCCACTTTCAATCCTTTGACCTATTTACTCTCAAATTTGTCAAAATTTGACAGCAAGGTCAAGCCAGTGGAAATCCAGACTTCTAAACCTTTCATTAAATAGTTATTTATATCTACTCAATTAGCAATTCTTGTATCTCTTCAACCCTTCCCCTACTCAACCATACCCTATTGGTATCAGAATGTGGGTTAATATCCAGTTTGTCATCCAAAACTACCAGCTTAACTCGTTATCAAAGACTTGTCAACTCTTTCCACTTTCACTATAATTTTCCTTCTAACATTTTCTAAAATGTTACATTTTCAATGTAAAGTTTAGTGACAACTTTTTCTCAATTAGTGTACACTGATTTATTATTTTTCATCTTTTTAATCCCATAAGTATGTAGTGAGTGTTGTTCCACTACAGTTAACAAAGTACTAGGAAGACAAAGGATTTCCAGTGCCATTATGATTCTTCTGTTTCTCAAAATATTGTTAAGAAAAATAGTATTACACAGCAGAATGCTGCATGGAAAACCTTATCTTCTCTTAGGCTATGCAGTTTGACCACCATGTGACAGCAGCATTGAATTAAGCAGCTCCCACTCACATTTTCTGATCTCATGTCTTCTGCAAGTATCTGTGCCATCATTGTTCATTTAGATTGCAGAACTGATTTATGGTCTGTTCAGTCTCTGCTATGGATCTTCTTTGGGTATTTTTGCTTTACACCACAGAGAAGTTCCCCACTTGCTGCACTGGGAACACGAGGACATAGTTTAGTCCTGTGATATTTGCCTCTAGAACTAAGCCCTTATCTTGAATGTGGAAGCATAAGGGTTTAATTCCCCTTTGTGTGCGGCTTGGGGGAACTTAGTGAGTTCCTTATGTGACATTTGCGATGTGGAAACTTCACTTTGTCTGTGTAACCTCTGACGTGATGATTGTACTGTTATATGAAACACTCACCACAGCTATAATCCAGACCAGGTATAATACAATCATATTTAGTATGATTCATAAAGCACCTTGCTAAACCCAGCAGCCTTAATAGTACAGGAAGTCAAATGGGGTCACAGCAGACACCATTTCAACGGAAAGAGTATTTGCACAGCAAATTCTTTACCATTTCTTAAGAAGGTGAAGAACAATAATTAGTTCAACTGAAGTGAACTAGATACCTTTGCAGGGATCTAAGATTTGCAGAGAGATGATGTGGAGTAAGTGAGGGAAATAAGTGCTAGGTTTTAAAGTATTTTTCTTTCTATGATAGTCAAAAATAACTTTGAGAAAAAGTAGGCAACTTTTTGGAAAGTAGCTCCTTTGGAGGAACCAAGAATGTGGATCTCTGAATTTAAATTATATTCGAGGGGGAGGGGAGTATCATCAGGGAAGCAGGTGATAAGGTGGGCAATGGCCTGCCATGCCACTCCCAGCAGCCCCATTCCAGAGCCTCTGAAGGGTCCCAAAGCCTGGAGAAGCTAAACAGCAAAATATGAGAGCTACCAAAGGCCAACATAGTCATGCTGCTAGAATGAGAGGCACATTGGGAGCCAACTCAAATACCTCTATGTAAACATATGCAGCATGGAGAATAAACAAGAGGAATTGGAGATGTGCTTGCAACTGCAGGGCCATGAGCTCACTGCAATTACTGAGACATGGTGGGACAGCTCTTATGACTGGAACGTGGCCAGGAACGGCTTTAGGATTTTCAAGAGAGACAAGCCAGGAAGGCAAGGTAACAGAGCTGCTCTTTATATGAGAGAGCAACTGGAATGTATGGAGCTCGGCATAGGGGAGGAAGGAGCGCGGCTTGACAGCCTGTGGGTGAGGATTAAGGGCAGGCCAACAAGGGCTACACTGTGATGGATGCTTACTACAGGCCTCCTGACAAGGTAGAAGGAGTGGATGAGGCCTTCTATAGGCAGCTGACTTCAACAAGCTTGATATCTGCTGGGATAATCACATGGCTAGGAATAGGCAGTCCAGGAGGTGCCTGCAGAATATTGTGGATAACTTCCTGATGCAGGTGGGGGTGCTGCTAGACCTGATGCCAAAAACCAGAGATGATCCATTTGGAAATGTGAAGGCTGGGGGCAGTTTTGGCTGCAGTGATCATGAGATGCTGGAATTCACAATCCTGTGTGGAGAAAGTTGGGCAAGAAATAGGATTGCTACCCTGGACTTCAAGAGAGCCAACTCTGACTGCTTCCGGGAGCTCCTTAGAGGAATCCCTTCCCTAGGGAATCCTCCCTTCCCTAGAAGGAAAGGGAGTCTAGGAGAGCTCGCTAATATTCAAGCACCACYTTCTCCAAGACCAGGATCGGTGCATTCCTACAAGAAAGAAGTTGAACAAGGTGGGCAGGAGACCTGTGTGGATGGCAAGGAGCTGCTGGGTAAACTTAATGAGAAAAAGAGCACCTGTGTAAGGTGGAAGATGGGCCAGGAAACATGGGAAGAGTCTAGGAGCATTGTTAGAGAATGCAGGGATGCAACAAGGAAGGCTAAGGCCCATTTGGAATTAGAGTTAGCAAGAGACGTCAGAGACAACAGGAAGGGATTTACTGATGTAAATACATCAGTAGCAAGAGGAAGACTAGGGAAAATGTTAGTCTGCTGCTGGATGGGGAGGGTGCCTTGGTGACAGAGAATGCAGAGAAGGCAGAGTTACTAAATGCCTTCTTTGCTTCTGTCTTCACTGCTAAGGCTGGTCCCAAGGACTTCAGAGTCCGGATATAAGAGGGATAAGCAGAAGAGAGGAAGACGTCCCCCTGATTGAGGAGGATTGGGTTAGGGATAATTTAGGCAAACCAGATGCCCATAAATCTATGGGCCCGGGTGGGATGCACCTGAGAGTGCTGAGGGAACTGGCAGGGATTATTGCTCAGCCACTCTCTATCATCTTCAAGAGGTCATGGAGAACAGGAGAGATGCCAGAGGACTGGAATAAACCAACCTCACTGCAGTCTTCAAAAAGGGCAAGAGGGAGGAGCTGGGAAACTACAGGCCAGTCAGCGTAACCTCCGTCCCTGGAAAGGTGATGGAACAGCTCATCCTAGAGATGAGCTCATCCAGCAGGTTGAGGGAGGTGATCCTGTACCTCTCCTCAACTCTGGTGAGGCCGCACCTGGAGTACTGGGTGCAGTTGTGGGCTCCCCAGTACAGGAAGGACATGGGGCTCCTAGAGAGGGTCCATCACGGAGCAACAAAGATGATTAAGGAACTGAAGCATCTACCATATGAGGAAAGACTAAACAAGCTGGGCCTGTTTAGCCTGGAGAGGAGAAGACTGGGAGGAGATCTGATCAATATGTATACCTGAGGGACAATTTAAAGGAGATGGATCCAAATTCTTCTCAGTGGTAGCCAGTGACAGGATGATGGGTAATGGGTACAAGTTGAAACAGGAAGCTCCATCTCCATGTGAGGAAGAACTTCTTTCCTGTGAGGGTGCCGGAGCCCTGGAAGAGGCTGCCCAGAGAGGCTGTGGAGTCTCCTTCTCTGGAGATCTTCCAAACCCGCCTGGTTACCACCCTGTGCCCCATGCTCTGGGTGTCCCTGCTGGAGCAGAGAGGTTGGACTAGATGATCTCTAGAGGTCCCTTCCAACCTCAACCATTCTGTAATTCTGTAATTTAAAAAAGTTGATGCAGCTGAATAGTGGCCTTTTGATTTTTGTGGCATACATGTGATCTACTTCCCACACAGATATGTCTTATTTTAATCCAATCATCTCTGTTATGGATTTTTTTATGTTCCTCTCACCTTCTGAATATAGTGTTTACTACCTCATCAGCAGAAAAACAAATGTCTTCCCTGAAGCAGAGAAGAAAATTGGGAAAGCAAGCAGACAGTCAAATCTAAAAAGGGAACTGAACTCAACATTTGCTAAGATTTTCCTGTAGTCCATTCCAACTCTTTTTTAACCTCCAAATAAATAACAACACAGGAAAGGTCCTGACTGATTCAAAAGTCTCAACTTATTCAATATGGCTTGATATACTCTTGAGGTTAATTATGTCTTATTAGAGAATTTCTCTGACCACTAAATGTGAGAAAAGAAAATCCACAACAGATTCAGGCAAACTTTAACATTTGTACTTGTCATCTTTTGTGTAGGAGGATATGTAAAGCAATAGTCTTATCTGAGTACAAAGTTTACGGAAACTTTCCACACTGCAGATGTACTGACCTTTGGTTAGGGAGCAGCAAGATGCAGTTTTCTTGCTTTTTTTTCTTGAAAATTTATGTCAATGAGTCATGAATGCCCTTAATGTCTTGATTCAATGATTTCTGTTTGATATCATTGATTCTGCAATTCTGCAATAATTCTGCAATTACAGAAGTCTCATTAAAAATGAAAATTTTAGATATTTCTAGTCTAAGTATAGATGCTGTGATGCTGTGGGTGGTCAGAACAAACTGTAGCATGCAGCCGCAATATTTATCAGAAGTTCATCGGATCTCATGTCAGCAAGATGCCTGAATTACTCTGTGTTTGCAGCTAGCTTTGTTTTTAAAATTAGTAGGTATTATTTTAATAGGTATTTAATAGGTACTAATCTTCTATTCAACTTTAATCTTTGAATTGTCTGACTGAATATTTTATTAGACTTACGRGTTATATTGCCCATTCTTTCTAACCAACATCTGGAAAGAACAGGAACCTACTTAGTGCCCAATGGAGAAAGGCAGTAGCATGGGTAAGGCAAAGAGCAGTGTCCTTGCCCTTCTCTCTCCTTTAGAGACATTTAGGGGTGTGTTACAGAGGTGCTATTAGAGCTGAATTATTGCTCAATTATTGCGGAAGATGATAAGCTGGAGAGGGCATCAGAGAAGGATTACAGGATAGAGGGGACTGACCCTCATCAGGCCCCTTGGAGAAGGCTTCTGGATACGCAGTTGTTCTACAGAATCACAGAATGGTTGAGGTTGGAAGGGACCCCTAGAGATCGTCTAGTCCAACTCCCCTGCTCAAGCAGGGACACCCAGAGCACGGGGCACAGGGTGGCAGCCAGGTGGGTTTGGAAGATCTCCAGAGAAGGAGACTCCACAACCTGAACGAGACTATTCAAAGAATGAAGTGAAATAGAAGATTAGTAATTTTATCTTTTGTCCTTTCTGATGCAGGACCTCCCAAAATGATACAATATCAGGCATACCTCTCGGGTGAGATCCCATCTGTATGGAAGGCCTTTTTGCTTATATGGGACCTCTGTGCTTATATGGAACTCTAAGTAAGCAAAGTCTCCTTTGGTTAAGAACTTTACATGAATACAACCTCCCTCCCACTTTCCAAAGCAAAGAATCTGCAAAGTACAGTGTTCTGTCCTGATTTATAAAACCCAGATTTTCGAGTTAACCACTTATCTTTGAAACTCGATATAGCTGAATGGGCTGGATCATGCCCATTTGATCATGCAGTTTGACCATAGTGTGAGAATCCAAGCCAAAGCATCTTCCTCCTGCCTTCAAACTGGTTATGACAAAAACACAACCTGTCTCCCCCTTCTAAAGAACTATTTTAGTTCCACATGGGAGCCAGACTCAGGATACCAAAGGAAGTGCATTATCCTTGAGAATTTTCATCTTGTCCAGGAAGAAACCGTCAGTTACCCTTTTACTTCATGGTCCTCTGAAAATGGACCATCATTGCTGCTAAGTCCCTGGTATCTCTTTCCCACGAAAGGTAAAGTCGCTTTTGGAAATGGAGAACTGGGGAGGTGGCTATGTGAAAGAACCAGAAAGAGCTTGGCAGTTSCGGGAAACTACACTCCTTTTCCTGCTTTTGTAAGTATTTTAGCCCCCTTTTTGTACCTTCTCCTCCCTTCCTCTTCATTGCAACATGAAGTGGCCTGAAACTGATTGCCTGGAGGCCTAGGAGGGGAGGAAAGAGCCACCTGTATTGCCAAACTGGGAGGAGGTCAAAGTGTTAGCAGGGGCAAAAGGCAGATACATGGCCAGGGGTGGAGTGGAGAAGGGAGGGATCAATTGTTTCTAATGAGTTTCTATTGAGAAATAATTGAGTTAAGGAGGAACACTAAATTAATTAAGCTTGGGGGAATGTAGGGTAAAAAGCAAAAAGCTTCATGATCTACAAAGACAATTTTCTTTGGAGATTCCTGCTTGAAACCCGGAAGCTAGGAACATTATCACCTGGCTCAATGAAAGCCAAATGTTTGACTGCAATTAAAGCCGTGGATACATACATAAAATTCACTTCCTTATGTAACGTTCAATAGGACTAGGACCAGGGCACTTCCAGTTCCACATTCCAAAACTCTTCAGGTCTGGTATTTGGGGATCTGACTCGATAAACTTTGTGTTGCCTTGTCGGTATCAGAGACTTCCTTAAAACGACTCATCACTGAATGGTAACATTGTCCAACTCTTAGAAGTTTGTGTGTGTCCATTAAATCCCAAAGCAACTTTTTTCTTTTTCCCTGCTATGTTAACAATTAGGCAAGGTCAAGTTAAATGGTGTTACAGTGCTATGTTTTTGCAGTTAGATGTCTGAAATTTGACAGATGACTGATGGCATCATGCAGGACAGGAAAATTGAAAGAATTTTGAAGTATGTATGAGTTTTTTGCAATTTCCTTTACTGGAACAGTCTGTAACAAAAAATTACCCACTAGTGTCATAATGTGTTACTCGGTTACACTTCCTTTTATTTTCACTCCTCACTTCTCAGTTGTGTAAACACCCCACATCATTCCATCCTCATATTCACACAAAGCGGGGCTTTTTCACCCTGCATTTGCTCTTTTTCTGTATAGGCAAAGTGAGACTGTGATTATGCTGGGACATTTATTAGCCTAGGCAGCATTCTGGTACTCTCTCTGGAAATTTTCCAGATTTCTGTATGCCCAGATAACGCCTTAAATCATTCCAGTGGAATTCACATTCTCTTTCGGCTGTCACTTTAATGATTGGTATCTTTATTTAGTCACCATGCGCTCCTCTCACATGCAAACAGGCACAGGAAACGCAGTTATGTAACTTCCATCTTACACCAGCAGTTAGGAGAAAGGGTTAAACTTGGATGTAAGTCCTGGTTGCTTCCCCGCTTTGCCAAGGCGGGCAGGTAGCAAATCCAAACGCCACCGAGGAGCTCCATCCGGGACAGGCTTCTGCTGGGACGGCTCTGCGCGGAAACGCCGTCTCGCACTAACCGCTTTCCCCCCGCACCGGTAACTCCCCTTTCCCCCCCATGGCTGTTTGAAGAGTCACCGCCGGGAAAACGAAGCTCTTCAGCCCTGCGGGGCAGCCCGGGCCGAGCTCGGCGCCACCGCCAGGAAGCGGCGCCGCCGGAATTCGCCCACGCGCGCGCGGGGAAGCCCGCGCGGGTTTCCCCCTCCTGCAGGAAAGCACCTAACGTTCCCCGATGAGCAAGAGAGCAGCGAGGCCAAACACACACACAAAACCATCCCACGTCAAAAGCCGCTCGCTAGAGACCCCAGAGCTGACTGAAAAGCGAAGGGAAAGGACACTCGGGACGACCCCCCACCACCCCCATCGCGGGACGAGGAGCCCGTAACGACCGTTAACGGCCGGCAGGCAGCAGCGCGCGACGCCGCCGACCGTTAACGCCGGCCGCGGGGCGGGGCGGGGCAGGGGCGGTAGCGGGGGCCGCGGCTGCCGGCACCGCCCCCGCGCCGCTCCGCGCATGCGCCGCCGCGGCCGGGGAGGCCGCAGGTGACGGTGGCGGGGGCGGCGCCCGCCGGGCCCCGCGCACCCCCCCGCCCGCCGCCCTATATAGCCCGGCGGGGGCGCGCGGGGGCCTTGAGAGGTCTCTGCGGGTGGAGAGCGTGAGTGAGCACGGGCCAGGGAGGGGGCGGAATTCTGGGCGAGGGGAACGCGGCCGGGCCCGGCCTGAAGGCCGCTGCGCGTCGGCCCTCCAGCGCCGGGGCTGGGCGGGCGGGCGGGTGTTTTGCAGGGCACTTCTCCTGAGCAAACGCCGTTTTGCGCCGTCAAAGAGCGGYTCGGGGTCGCTGGATTGCGCTGGGTTTATTCCTCCTTCCCTGTGCGGGAGGGCTGGGTGCCTCTGTGGGTGTCCAGGATACTGAGCGTCCTGGTAGGGGTTAATATTGAGACGTGCAGCCTTGCCAGCCTTAGGGCATTAAGGTGATCTCCGGATGTCAGATTTAAGCTCTGCTTCGTTTAGGTTTCTTGGGGTCTGTGTTTGCTGTGTTTCCAGGATTTTTTTTTCTGGGAAGTTTTTTTTTTTTTTTTTACTTATTTTTTGCCTAGCTTATATACTGGATTCAATTCTTGAATTAGTTTTGTCAAGATGGTACTGCAGTCCTAGCAGCTATGTTACAGCTTGTTTAGTCTTCTAGTTTAGTTCAGATAGAAATATTTGTGTTTTTTTCATCAGCAGCTTGGAAGAGAAGTAGCAGTATGGCTGTGCTAAGTACAGATCTGCTGAGAGCTGTTGGAATGAGTAGGAGAGGCTCTGCTGTTCTCTAGAGGTGGTTTTATTTCTTGGGTTATGAGACGTAGACCTGTTTTGAGACCTTCTTGCAAGAGCTTTATAGAAGGAGACTGTGCAGAATCTACTGCTTTAATATATATATATTTATGAACTTTGAACAAGGTCACAGCTCCACTGGTGTCCTGTGCTACTTGAGTATTGCTGGGTTAGACTAAATAAGAAATTCTGGTAGCTTTAATTCAAGTAAGCTCCAATTGCTTTAAGCTTGCAGGTGGTCCAACAGTAAAGAGCCAAACAAAAGAGCTGTAACTTCATCAATAAAAGATTTTACCTTTAATTACCCTGATACAGCTTGAGAACAGGCAACCTGATTCATACATCAAACACTTGAACCTGTGTCTTGCAAAAGTTGTATGTGACATAGGTAATTCAACTGCGTAAGGAGGTGTGTAAAGTAAAGCTTGCCCCATGAAATTTTGTAGCTGAGTGAAAAAAAGAAATTGCAAGTTCAGTGTTTCAATTTCTGCATTTTTATTATAGTGGTCATATATGCTGCTGCTGTGTATTTTGAAACATTTTTCCTTCTTCCTTACAGGCTGTGTTCTACCCACAGGAATTAAATGATTGAAACTATAGATACTTAAAATTTCTTCTTGTGAACAGCCAATAGCAGATATGGAGGTGTAGGCCCCTCAGAAGGGACTTCAGTCTGAACTCTGGGAGGTAGTTCTGTGCACAAATAAAGAAACTAAAACATTAAAAGTCATTTTATCTGAGAATAAGCATGGCATACATTAAATTGATTAATCAATATAGAACATTAAAATGTCCCAATATAAATCTATTTATTTCTGTTAAATATGATAACTTTATACTTGTAATTAAGACACCAGGCTGAAACTGAAAAGGTCAGCTTGGTCTGTGCTGAGAATGTTGTAGAGAAGAACCTGAGCTTATTCCAGACCACTTGCTTAAGACAGCCCATCTTTGTCAGCAGTGATTTATAGGATTTATTTATCTACTGTCCAAATCCTTGATGTTTGCAGGTTTGAGTATAAGACCTTATGAACTAAGGTCTTTACAGGTATGAGGTATGAGCTGCATATTTATCAGATTTCAAGAGTAAAATAGCTTCTAAATGAGTGTGTTCTAGTCAAAATTGTCAATTTGGTCACCCTGTGTTTTAGTTTCTTTATTGATGAAGGATTTTGACATACCTGCTTTAGGTTTTTCATTCTGGACCCTGCCTCTACCAGCCTGGCGTATTGACAAAGTTCTTACAGATGTACAGTGCAAGGAACGTATTTGATGGTTCATTCAACAAAAAGTCCCTTTTGAATGTGCTTTCTGTACTTCCTGAAAAACTGGAAGCAGATTTGCACTCAAATCAAGAGAGAACTTATTAGTGTTTGAAAGCTGTTAAAAATGCAACTAATCTTGTGCACATGTGCATTCAAAGCTGCACATCAAAATACTTTCAGGTTGTTGCTTTTGTATAGGCAGGGGTTACTCRGAATGACCTTTAATGCACACAACTACCTCCCAGAGGATGACTTGTCCCATTCTTCCCCAAAGCATCCATTATGAACATAATGGAAGACAGCCCTTTCTTGGCTTACATGATGAAGCACAGCACCCTGTGTGATGAACTGAAGTACGACTTATCCTGTGAGCTCTACCGAATGTCCACGTTTTCCACCTTCCCCATTAGTGTGCCAGTGTCAGAACGGAGCCTTGCCCGGGCTGGGTTTTATTACACTGGTCTGAAAGATGCAGTTAAATGCTTCTCTTGYGGCTTAGTGTTGGCTGACTGGCAGCCAGGAGATAATGCTCTGGAAAGACATAGGCTTTCTGGTACCAGCTGCAGCTTCATTCAGAACATGCTCTCAGTGAACAACCTTGGACTGTCCTCTCGTTCTGCATTTTCACCTCTGGTCACAAGCAGTTTCTCATCCCCTCTACATTCCCTCAACTTCACTCCAAGCTTGGAGCAAGTTGGCTATTTCAGTGGTTCATTTTCTAGTTTTCCTCAAGACCCCATAACTACTCGAGCTGTTGAAGACCTGTCATGTTTGAGACCGAAGCTTCACAACCCTTCCATGAGCACAGAAGATGTTAGACTACGCACTTTTCACTCATGGCCCCTGACATTTCTCTCGCCAACTGATCTGGCAAAGGCTGGCTTTTATTACCTGGGGACAGCAGACAAGGTGGCTTGTTTTACCTGTGGTGGTCAACTGAGTAACTGGGAACCAAAAGATAACGCCCTGTCAGAACATCAGAGGCACTTTCCTAGCTGCCCATTTGTGGAAAATCTTTCTCGTGAACAACTAAGCTTCAATGTTTCCAACGTGAGCATGCAAACCCATGAAGCACGTGTTAAAACATTCATAAACTGGCCAACTAGAATTCCAGTTAAGCCTAAGCAGCTTGCAGATGCTGGCTTTTACTACGTAGGTAAGAAAAACTGACCTCGTATAATTCATACTGTTTTGTCAATAGATTTTTTWWAAAAAAAAACKTAAATAACTAACTTTTAAATAACTTGTGTAAAAGCTTGCTGGATAACTTTTTTCCTTTTCTGAAAGGACGCAATGATGATGTGAAGTGTTTTTGCTGTGATGGTGGGTTAAGGTGCTGGGAATCTGGAGATAATCCATGGATTGAACATGCAAAGTGGTTTCCAAGGTAACTKGCAAAAACCTTACTATTCAATCTTGCTAATTAAATAACACTAAGTTTGGTAAAAACTGTATAGCTCTTGTTGTGTTTCTCTTTTCTGTCTGTACAATGGTTCTTCATTTGAGCGTATTTCATTAATATCTAAAATTATTGAAGTGTTAATGTGACCTCAGTTAAAACATTTATTTGAACATGATATTTAATGCACTCCATTTTATAATGGAAAGCCTGTGTGCATCCTCTAGTCTTTGCTACCAAGTGGTGTGTTGCATTGCTGATACTTGGGTAAGAGAAGCAACAAGAATAGGGGTTGAGGGAAGCATAAGCTACTGAGAATGAAGCAGAACAAACTTTGAACTTCCCTGGTGCTCAGCCTACCCAGGCTGAGCACTTCTGGAATTGTCCTTTGGCTGATAGGATTTGGTGTCCTTTRGGTGTGGAAAGGCATATGAAGGAGGAGCCTCTGTTTATCAGGTCACTATTGGAAAAAAGACATGACTTTGAATACGCTTCCCCATAATTAAATGGCAGTTGCACAAGTAATTGCTGTCTGTCTATGGGAATTTCCACCTACGTTAATGTCAGAAATAGTTAGGTTTAATTTCAAGAAAGCTAATATCAATTCTTAAAAGCATAGGTCTTTTAACAATCTTTAAATAACTTAGCAGATTCTGTCATTACACAATGTATGTAGATCTGAACGCCACCTTTGTTTCCTTCTGTATTGCTCCTGTCAGTAAAAATATATAACAGAACTCTGTATTAATTARGCAGGTAAGTTTTGGTGACATTTTGTGTATTCTATTGAGTGACTTGTTTAGGAGATAAAAGGTTTGATGGTGCAAGTGAAAAGCAGTCAATTTATCACTACAATGTGTGGTGAAGCTAAAATGGTTGTTTCTGTTGCTAGAATATTTCAAGTAGAAGAGRCATTAGGAATGGTTGCTGCTGCCTTTCTCCGAGCAGCCTTTTTTTGTACCTAAAGCTGTTGGCGGCTGAACATCATCCAAGAGTTTTACTGGTGCATTGCTTGGAAGCAGGCTGCCTCAAGCTTCTAGTGCAGAGAACTCCGGTTTTATTAAATTAAAATAAACATKTATTTAATTTGTTGTGTTATCAATAAGGAAACACCTCACAATTATTCTTGGAAGTGGAAAATGTAATTAGTACCCTTGGAAAATGTAATTAGTRCCCTTGCTAATGTTTCAGGTGTGAATATCTGCTTCATGTGAAAGGAAGAGAGTTTGTAAGTGAAATTCAAGCCCGGTTCCCCCATCTTCTTGAACAGGTAATCTTTGCTTTTCAAACTGGGAAAAAAATCAAACAATTCCACAAGATAGATGTATTGTTTTAAAGAGTTGGGTGTACTCTTCTGCCCAGTTGTGAGTATTTTAGTATTAAGTTTTTGGATAGCAGCTATTTGTAGGAAAATTACATTGAGCTAAGCCTAATGGAGTCTTCTAATTTACCCTGTTCAGGAYTAGTCACAGTGTTTCAAGAGAACTGATAGTGAGTAGTATAGTATTATAGTAATATAAGGGTGACAGCACTCAGTCATTTACAGACAAACCTTGTACTACTCATTCTGGGGCAATGAGAGACTTCACTTCTCCTTATCAGGAGAGGGAAGTTCTTGATTTATGTAAGTTCCCATGAATAACACCAGTAATTTCTATTTTAGAAGTCAGCTGCTGTCATCACTCCCCCTTCCTTCTCTCCATGCCCTCTCTTCTTCCCTCTCCCCTGCTCTTTATTTTTAACCATTGCTCTTCTGGTAAGAGGTAGATRAATAAACTTTCCTCAAAAGCACTTCCACTAACTGTTTTTATGTMTAACACAAGTTGTTAGACTTGTATGATTAAGTGCAAAATACTTAACAGGTACTATTCAGATCAAAAGCTTAGCATTCTTGGTGAGAAAAAGGTATAGAAAGGCTAGAAAGGTATATGGAGTGGAAAGGGAAACTTTGATACTAATACAGTTCCATTATGTTCAACAGCTGTTGTCAACCTCTGATACATCTATAGATGAAAACCTTGATCCACCAAGTATGTATATTAATATAACTTGAAAGTCACATTTTTCAAACTTCCTCAGTGCTTTGCAACCCTAACATTTGGCTATTCAAAATTCACATCTGAGTTTCCTGGAAACAACAGTGTTGTTCTCTTAATGCTTATGTAGCTTTAGCATTACATGAACAAGTTTCCTGGAAACTTTCAAGAGCTTATTCTTATAATATGAKCTCAAAAAGGTGTTTGGTTTTGAAGGCTTGTATCTGCTGCTTGTTTTGTTTTGCCTAACCCAACCATGAACACAAATTTTGCTGGAGTGACCTGAAGTGTCAGACTCTGGAGTGTTTCTCCCGGGGGGCGAATGGTGGGACTGTTATGCTGAGTGTGAGGCTTTAGTTTAGGTGCAAAGCCCAGTAAATATTCTGAGCTTCCCTGGTTAGGGAAAGGGTGTGACAAGCTCTTTGTGTAAAGTGGTTGTTCTCACTTCTCAGAGTAGGAACAGAACCTCACCAAAAGTGTGAGTAGGTTACACTGGTCATAGTTACGTATGTATGTACATATATATGACTGCATGTTGGAGGGGCAAATTAGTCTCATGCCTGGTGCTTCATAAATTGAATGAAAATGTGAAAGAAAGGTTCTTTTGCATAGCAAGCTCTTAATTTTGAATTGCCAGCTATCAAGAGACTTTTTTTGAGGCTGAAGTTAGAAGTTTTCTGATCATTAAAAAGCAAAGACACTTGAACACTATCCTTTTTCTAGCTTTCAGTGAAGGCTTAGCACTGGTCAAGACTTGTCAGACGTTCAACTCAATTGAATCTAAATAGCTGGCTTCTGTTTAAAATGAATGGCTAGGAAAGCTAGGAAAACTACTGAATTTATACAGCAACAAGTGTGTGTGTAAATAGTATGAAATGCATCTGACTTGTGGCGTGTGTGTGTTTTTTAAACTTCATATTTTTCTTTGATCAGTTATTCATTTTGAACCTGGAGAAAATCGTTCAGAAGATGCAATCATGATGAACACACCTGTGGTTAAAGCTGTCTTGGARATGGGATTTAGCAGGAGACTGATAAAACAAACAGTGCAAAGTAAAATCTTGGCCACTGGAGAGAACTACAAGACTGTTAATGATCTTGTGTCTGATCTCTTCACTGCTGAAGATGAGAAGAGGGAAGAGGAGAAGGAGAGGCAGTCTGAAGAAGTGGCATCAGGTACACCCAGGACATGAGTAAAACAAGAAGTGACTTGTATGCTTCTGCTTTTGACCTTTTATAGTTGTTACCAAGTGGTTTAGTTTTACTTGCTACTAGCATTGTTGGAGTCTGCATGGATCTAKATCAGTCTGGTAGGTTGCTTTCAAGAAGATGGTGCATATAGGTGTGGAGTGCTCAGACTCTCTTAAGTTTGCCCCACTGGAACAAAACCTTTGCTTGTTTGTGTGCCTCTTATGGTTTAGCAAAGATAAATTGACTTCACTTACCATGTGAGAGGAGGTTGCCTTCTGTCTGCCCAACTTATAACCACATAGATTAGCTATTTAACACTCATTATTTGATGCATCTTTAACATTCCCTATTTTAAGATTTTGTAAATGGTTTTGATGCTTAGAAARCAAAATTGAGACTGAGTGGTATAGGTTTCTCATAAATTGAACTAAATGATTTCTGTCACTAAAGTGGAGATGTGCTTGGTCATTAAACTGTCATGAGTGACTTTTAGTGAGAGGTGAGGGAAGCTTTCACTGGTGAGAGGGCTTCAGCTTGTAAACTGCTATGTGGTTTTAAGCTCATACTTGCATGTAAATACCCCTGAAATTGAAGTTTTTATTAATGATACATAGTAAACAAAAAGTTTGAGAAGCAAGTGTCATTATTAGTAAAAATGTGGYTTGAAATACTGTCTTCCTAATGAGCATCTAACCTGCCTTGTGTTTCAGATGATCTATCTTTAATCCGGAAAAACCGAATGGCTTTGTTCCAACGTTTGACGTGTGTGTTTCCAATCCTCAGCAGTTTGCTTGCAGCTAAAGTGATCAATGACCTTGAGCACGATGTTATTAAACAAAAGACACAGACACCGTTGCAAGCAAGGGAGTTGATAGATATGGTMTTGGTGAAAGGAAATGCAGCTGCCAGCATATTCAGAAACTGCCTACGAGATTCTGATCCTATACTGTACAGAGATTTATTTGGTATGTCTCTTAGGAGTGTYGGTTTATCAAATCTAATCTGCACTGTCAGAGCAGTCTGAGAAGTTCTGTTTGGTTAGTCTGTATTCCTAAATGGTCTTTTTCTTTTTAGTGGAGAAGAGTGTGAAATATGTTCCCACAGAAGATGTTTCAGGTATCTTAAATTCCACTTACTTAAAGGGTGTTATGGGACAACAGTTGCTATTCTTAACCAAGGGTTTGATGTTTGTTTTTTAAGAATTGGGTTTTAAGTTTTACCCCATCCTTAACTTTTGCTTTAGTAAGGTGGGTCATGGGTTTCAGTGTTTCYTCATGTTTGTTGTATAGTTGAAACTGAATGTGTAAGACTGCAGTAAAGTGTATATGCTTCCCTATATGCTCCCACTAGTCACTGTACTTTGTTTCTAATATCCAGACAAAAGTACAGTATATATTGAAATATAAGCCTTAGTCTCAGGAAGTATAGCTGRTCTGAGTCCTTGAGGTGCTTGATTGTCTTGGAAAGTGAGGTGGTTCTTTGTATACCACTTACCTAACTCTGGAAAAGGGCTTATTTTCACTGCCATCTATTACTTATTAATGCTAAGTAAGGTGTGTCATGGAATAGAATTTTTTAATYTATTAGAATATATTTTAATAAGAATGCACATGTATCCAAGATTCTAAAATATTAAATCACTTTTTTCCAGGTTTACCTATGGAAGAGCAATTAAGGAGACTACAAGAGGAAAGAACTTGTAAAGTTTGCATGGATAAAGAAGTTTCCATTGTTTTTATTCCATGTGGTCACTTAGTGGTATGCAAAGAATGTGCCCCTTCCCTTCGGAAATGCCCTATCTGCAGGGGGACGATCAAGGGTACAGTGCGCACCTTCCTTTCATGACAAAGGGAGGCTGACACTTGTGGAGCAACCTTTGCTGCTGCCAGTGTCCAAACACTAAAGCTTAAACCACCAGTGTCTTAACAGAAAATTGTGGTACTGAGGATGATTTATCAACAGCTTAGCACGGTTGTAATACCAGTAAGCTATATTGTCATTATGGATTCTGTATAACCCCCTGCCAAAAGGGTTTCTGTATGTGGAACTAACTGCRCAGTGAGGTGAAGTCTTCAGTAGTTTCCTCTCTGAATAGGTGAAACACTTCCAAGTGTGGCCTTAGCACAGCTTGAATCAAGTGTTTTCTGGTCAAGTTCCTGGAGTGGAGCTCAGCACCTGAGTTCCCCTCTGCACAGATGGGAGGCACTATCACTGACATGGCACTTGCTGACAGTAACCTRCAGCTCCTGTTTGGTGGTGGCTTTCCTGGGGGTTGGGTGAAGAAAGAGTAACTTGCTCAGGAGCAGCAAATAATTCTGCTAATGTTTTAAAGTTGTGTAATATGTATTAATAATAGTTTATATGAAAACTGAATTAAAATATTTTTACTTTGAAATGCATGCTTGTTTTCASTTGTACCCACTGTTGCTTTTCTCTGTAGGCTGTAGAACTAGAAAATGCAGCTTTCCTGGTATAAGATTAAGTTTCTTAGGAGAAGGATAACAGTTTTTTCTGCTTAGGTGTTATATTAATTTTGAACAGAGAAGTGGACTACTTAGTGCTTGGTGATTCCCTTAATCTGAGGCCCCTACTCTGCTTAACAGTAAAGGAGCAAGAGTAACAACACTGGGAACTCTCCTTTTCTTTATTACAGATAATGGAAATCTTGGCTCAGCAATGGTTTTGATGACTTTAGGGACAAGGCAGAGGGCAGCTATGCAGCAGTAAAACTGAAAAAATTAATACAGAAAATAAGTTTTATATATTTTATCTGGAAACTTTACAATGATTGCACAAGCTATGTCCATCCTCCAGCACCCTTTGGAGCCTTGGCTGGTTTTGTAATCCAGTGACATTTTCAGTGGCTGACTTCACCCTTGCTTTCATATGCCTGGGTCTGCCAAATGGATACCTACAGAGAGGATTTAGGGATACTGCCCCTGCATTTGGAGTTAAAACATGCTGTTAATTCCAAAGACTAATTTCAGCTGTAGAACTGAATCAGGCTAAAGCCAGCCAAGTGGGCTAGACCACTCTCAAGTTAAGCATGCAATTGAGATGCTGTTTGGTTCTTTTTTTTTGGATGCTTTCATGAGTAATAATAGCTAAATTTAGTGAGAGGGATTGTGCCAAGGAGAGGAAAATGCATTCAGGTGGCTCTKCCCTGTGTTGCTGTGTGGTACTGTCTGAGCTAGCGTACCTCTAAAAGCAGTGTTGGAAGTGATGTTTTTGAAGTAGCTTTGCTTTGTTGCCTTCACAAAGGGGAATGAATCTGGGCCTTACTTTTAAATCTTTCTCATGACTTAGACTGCCCCAGGGAGATCAAGTGGCTTACTTTTGTGAACTAGCTGAACATGGAATGAAGCAGGAACATGATCAATGCCTTTAAAATCTGGGTAGAAGTTTTGGGAAGTGCTTTATAGATTTCTATCTTGGCAGTGCTGATAGAGTAACAAGGGGAACAGTTTATTTTCCATTAAACTTTTGGTGACCTGTTGTAGCAGAGTCTTCCAGGAGATGGTAATAACCCTCAGCTTCCTGGAGCTCTGCTGTCCAACTGGAGTGCTTGGCTGCAAGGCTGCTCCTTGGGCTGGTGAATGGGCTGTTCACATGGCTTATCTGAAAGGGGCTTGGTCACCCCTGTTCAATGGTCACACTGGCTGCAGGATGGTAGATGATACTGATTGCTGTAAGCAGAAACTAAACCCTTTACTGGAAAGATTCTGCAAAGAATCTAGCTTGGAGAAGCTGTGATTTCTGATACTGGTCTGAGATGCTGCAAGATGCAACAGCTCTACCAGCAGCAGCTCTGTGTATGTTTTCTTTTAGTGATACAATTGCTGAGAAGTTCTTGGATTTTTTTGCCTTTTCCTGTTTTTGTTTTAATTGTATGCTTATAGTTTTCTGCTCAGTTTGTTTATRAGCATTGACCATGAGGCCTGGCTCTTCCAGCTGAAGGCAGCCTTCAAGTGTGCAAGYATGATTAGACTGATGGACAATCATTATGAAGCACTGCTTTTGTTTGGGGAAATGCATGCCTGTGTATGAAATGTCTATGACCCCCTACTGCTGCAGTTGAGAGAAAAAAAATCGGAGGCTCACTCCCTTTTCTGTGGGGTAGTAGTGACAGAAAAGCTTAGTGGTTCAGTGACTCCATAGGACAGCGCTCTTGGAACTTAATTCTTTAGTGCATCATTACCAACATCCACAAGTCCTTCACAATTCTTCCTGGAGCCCCACTGCATCTTTGACTACTTGCTTCTGCTTTGGGGTCCTTTAAAGCAAGTCTGGGACATTCTATACTTCTTGTATGAGGAAAGCTCCATGAGAGTAGATTCTGCTGTACTATTTTTGTAACAGTTAAATTGCCCTTTGGAAGAGCTCTTTTGACCTCAAGAGTACAGAGCGTGAACTTGGGTGCCCAGCAGCAAACAGAACAACCACCTTTGCACTAGGTGAATTTCTTTAAAAATGCTGGGGAAGAAGTGCCAGAGGCTTCTAGCTTGTGTCCTCAGTAAAAGACAAACTGAATTAAGAATGAAATCTTTATGCAATTAATGTGCAATTAAAAGGGGTACTGRACTCTTGTGCTATCAGTTCCCAGGCTCTTTAAAGCCAGTTAAAGGGGTGTGAGCAGAAATAGCCCCTTGTGCTCTGGCCCCTTCCCAGCTCATCCAGCTCTGTTCCCTGCTCATCCAGGTAACTGCTCCTGTGCTTTGTGTGTCACCCTGAGCTCAAAGCACAGCTTGAGAATGGAAGCAGCTTCATGCAGTCAGTCACTTAGCACTTCAGAAGTGCTTTCATCTCAGCTGCAGAGATGTAGCACTGCTCTAAGCTGCCCTACCCTTACAAGGAGGTAGGGAATAGCAATCCCCTCAGCCTCCTCCCAAAGAGGTTGTCTCAAGCAGCCTGAGCTTAGTGTCCCTTTTATTTCTTCTATTGCCAGAGTTACTGACTTTGACAGCTTGAACAGGAAGGGCCTGATACTGATGATGCCACTTGCACCTCTYTGTCAAGAGTGTCCCTTGGTGGTCAGAAGCCACCAGGGAGGTTGATAGAGGCCCTGGTTAATTAACCTGGTAAAAGTTCAGGTCTGAAGTAGTAAAAATGAGGCYCTTTTTGCTGTGATGAAGCACACGGGCCGGGATTTAAGGATTTTTCAGTGTGTGCAGGGGTGCCCACTGAGAAGCGCCCTGGGGCTGCGGGGTCCCTGCACGTGGCCGCCACACGGGCAGTTCCCGGGTGCGGCACCAGGGGGCTCCCTCTGGAGCCAAGAGCCCTCCCCACCCTACATGGGCATCGCGGTGGGAGGCAGGGAGAGAATCCTGGTTCTCCCCAGGGAACCACCCTAGGGAGCGCAGGGAGCTSCAGGGCCTCTCCCAGCGAGGGAGGAGTTCATTCATCGTGTAAAGAAACAGCTGGAAAACTCTGACTCTAGGATAAATACAGCCAGGAAGGGCAGGACCCATTTATGCCAAGGGATTATGTTGTACAAATTTATGATGGAAATTAGACTATTAATCACCCACAAGACAAAGCTGGAAAACTTTCCATAAGTAAGTTCTGAGATTGCTGTATAAGAGGGTTTATGTCCCTGTCACCTGGGATGTTGCTGGACTCRAGGCAATGAGACCAAAGCCCCTTCCTTGTATATTGCTGCTGATTTTTGTCTACAAGGCTCTCAACTCTCACTGCCAATTCTTTAAAGTACTCTTTCCTTACAGAAGCCAAGTGACAAGATTTCAGTTGTTTGAAGAGGGAACTTAACTACAATCATCAGGATTTCTGAATGTGATTTAATGGTGCCGCTTGCTGGGCTTGGGTAGAGCACAGCTCAGTTCAGGGGCAGGGCTGCAGAGCACTGTTCAAGGCTGAGGTCCAAACCTGTACACAGGGTTCTTGGGGCACTGCACCAGCTCGCTCTCATTTTTCAAATGGGGTTTTCATTTCCCTTCAGAGGGCAAGTGCAAGGGTAGGAGCAAGATGCCTCAGGCATGGCTTGCTCTGTGCCACCCACCCACCCTCAGGGAGGTCAACCTTGTACTGAGGTCTCTGACATCCTCACAGATTCACTTGAACATAGTGGTGAAATCACAAAAACTTACTAGCASTAGGTGAGGTATACTGTAAATGCCAAATATGTTTACATACAATGTAAATATATATAAAAATACAATGTTTAGGGAATCATAAAAACAAACAAATGACACAGTAATTGCAAAACCATCATTTTATTTGTCTGTACAAAAAGGGTGACACATTCCCTGCAACTCCAATCAGTTGCACTTAATACTCTAATTTCTACAAAGAAAGGAACTACACTTCTACAGAACAATTATTTCCACACTGTTTGAATTAAAAACAGCAGTTTCCCCAAAAAGAATAAGGCTAAAGAAAAAAAAATACAGTATCTGCTTCAAATCACCCCCCTCCCTCTGCCCCCATACCTGTAAATCACCAAAGTAGTCATGACACATGACACAGGCCCAGTGTCATGAGAGCTCCTGGTGTGGCAGGACAAGCCCGGAGCTCAGCCCGAACCAGGGCTTGCTGGAAGTTGCTGCAGCTCTGAGAGGTTTATTATTCTATACAAAAACAGGCAAAAACCACACAGCCATTCTAAAGGTTCGTGAAAGTGCAAGTCCTGAAAAGAATCAACTGTTGCTTAACAAACACAAACAAACGAGTAAGAGTGAGCAGTGCTGGCGGTGCTGACTACTGCCCCACAGCCCTCGTCTGCTCTGCCCTGCGGGGCCTTGGGCCTCCAGGGAGCCTGAGGGGAAGCCCCAGCGCTCCCCACCTGGGCCCTGTCCACAGCAGAAACCAGGGCAGGGCCCAGTTCTCTCGACACAGGTTTCCTGGTAGGGGTGTAACCAGCTGGKGCAGCCTGCAGGGCGGCCCCGTGCACATGCTAGGGCGGCAGCAACTGCTGCTGCTGCCCATGGTGCACTGGACCCATCCACAAGGCCCTGGGAGCCCCTGCTTCCTGCCAGGCTTGTGAGAGCCTCTGCATTGTRCATGCACCAGTGCCAGGTTCCAACCAGAGCTGTAATAAGGCAGGGAGAAACTCTATTCCTTTAAAAATACATCCTACAGCTCCTCTCTTTCCAATACTTAAAGAATTGCAAAAACACTGAACAGGGCTGTCTCCCAATGACAACAGTGAAGGGATGGCTACATTCAGGCTAGAGCTATCCTAGCACAGCTCCCCCTGCAGAACTCCCTTCATGATGGGAGCCATTCAGTTTTTCCCTTTAAGCTTTATCTTGGACCCAACAATAGGACATGCTCGAGGGGAGTGAAGGATTGCATACAGTCTGCTTTCTCCTGTCAAAACCACTTGGAGGAAGAAGATTCATTTTGGATGGATGTCTCAAATCTGCCTTGTGTGCAGTGTTAAGGAAACTTTCTGCAGATCAGTGAACTAAAGACTGATGTTTTAAACACAGGATTTGTTTTCTTCTTCTACAGTTATCAAACCATGTCCCTCTACTAGCTTAAGAATAACCTTAATCCTTTAAGACCCAAAACTTCTCAAATCAAGCTTAAAAATWAAGCTTAACATCAAGCTTAAAAGTAATTACAATTTAATACAAAAGAGAATGAAGGAAAAAACATTTGCATTTTACTTGCAAACACTTATACTTTGTCTTAAATGGGACTCTACATTATTTAGCATATCCATGCTAACTATCACTCACTTTCCTGCAAATTTTGTTTTTTTTTTTTTGTAATTGAGCCTATTCAGAATTTTAATTACATTACCCATAATGGTGCTGATTTGGTATCTCACACAAGCTTGTGCATCTTTAGTGACACAGTGTGTGCATTTCTTTAAATTTGATTTAAAATGCTGGAGAAAAAAGCACTATTTCTACAAAGTGCTGAGTTCCTCCTGCTCTTATCAAAGCCAAAGGAAAAAAAAACCATATTATGAATACTTAAGAGATTCTCAGCAAGATGAGACCAACAGAGAGCTTTACAGCCTGTGGCCATCTCTGCAATAGGAACTCTCAGCATAAGTTACAACAGCTGTGACAGGTTGGGTTTCCAYCGCTGCCTTCTCTGAAGCCTCTTTAAATGATGGCATCATGTTCATCACTGTAAGAGAAACACAGTAATCAGTGTTCTGCAGCATAAAGCACAGCCAGTGTGAGAGCAYGGCCACTCAGCTGCTGCAACGAAGGTTATTCCACAAATAAAGACTCTTTTGCTCTAAGTGCTGAGCACTCAGAGCTCTGAGAACCGCAGCCTTCTCTGAGCCAAGCCCCAAGAAGGTAACTCTGTCAACACTCCTCAAGCCTCTCACATTTTGACTTTCACACAGTGCTCAAGTAGATGCATTTAGAACAGCTGCTCCTGAGACATTTTTATCTTATCTTTTCTTGCCTGYGTCCAACAGTATCAATTAATCAAAGCCAGCTGACAAGCTCAGCTATCCACTCTTTTGTTTAGAGGATACCGCTGATCTGAYCTCTGTAATTCAAACTTGGTGTTGTTAGAGTTACGCGTCAGGGACTGCCTCAATCCCATGACCAGCAAACATGAGTTTAAAACTGGAGAAAAACCAGAAGTCCTGAACACTATCAGGTCCCAGCAAGTCCAGTGATGTCACCTCAGTCAAAACAAAATGTCTTAAACTGTGATGGATGATGTCCAAAAAAGGASAAAGGAAAGTAAACTAATTTTAAGAATTTCCAGTTCTTAAGCAAAGCTTGGGACAAGGAAGCAAATCTGGAAGAAAGCAGAGTAGAGCTCAGTATGAATGACAGAAGAGAGAATTTTCCAGTGAAATAGTAACTAAAYAAATTATTATTTCCTTAATCATTTGAATTTATAGCKCTCATTACAAAGAGAGTGATATACAGTAAGAAGCTAAAGATATACAATAAAAGGCTAAAAATGTCTRACTGGTGCTGTGCTATCAGAAGCTAATCCTRCAAGAGAGAAACAGAAYGTTAACACTAGTAAACAACTCCAAAAAGAAGAACCATATCCAAGGCAGAACCCCCTACCAACAATCTCATAACTGAGAGAGTTTGGGAAAAGTCAGTGGATGTACCCTTAGTTTCCATCCACTTAAGAAAACCCTTAGGGAAAACATTTAATCCAGGATTTTCAACTTGCAGTTTACAGACTGTCTGAAGCTCTCAGACAATTTCTAAGTGATTTGAAAAGATAAGAACAGAAGAAAAAAAGAAAACAAAACCTACTAATAGGCTTTTGTGGATCTCCACTCCACAAGAAAAATATTAACAGTGTGCAGCTAAAGGAAGTTTGAAAGTTTAATCTGAACAGAAAAGTGACCTAAAGTGAAACCCAGCTCATACCTTTGGGACCCACACCGCAGACCTCTGTTTCTAAGACTGTATCTTCCTCTAGTTTCACAGACTTGTAAAAATTACTGAAAGCAGGTTSACTACATACAATTTTACAGACAGGTTTCTGGAGCTGAGAACCAGATGAGGGGAAAAGGTAGGTATCAGAAATCAGTCAATTGCTTTGCCTCACTTGCAAGGTGAGGCAAAAAGGTTCATAGTCAAATATTGTGCTTAAAAATATCTATTTCAGAGATTTCTGTGATAATAAATGAATCAGTTGAACAATAATGATTTAAGAAAGTTGAATATTAAATGTTTAGCTTTAAAAATGGCTGTTCTAWCTAGGCTTTGAGATATGTAAAAGGTGGTATGAAAGACATATGGTGAAGGAGTTCYAGCACACTGTCATTTAGGCAGTAGAAAATAGTGCTACTACAGTATATTAATGTCAAGGGGGAAATGTCAGAGAGTAAATAGCTAAGCGGAGACTAGGAAAGAGTGTCAACAAGACAGAGAAGTTTTGAAAATGCAGCAAATAATTCACAAAAAAATGCGKTAAACAAACAGCACATGAAAGGCACTGATGTAAGCAGAATAATGTATATGTTAGCAAACAGTAAGGCTGAAAGTATGCACATGCGCATGTATATAAAGTCCTTCTGACACCAGACTTCATGGGAGTCAACCTGCAGCCACAAATAAGCCCAGTGCATGTCACAAAAGAGGCCAGGGTGTAGGAGATACCTCGGCTGCGGAAGAGCAGTGCTGTGGGGAAGAAGGCACCCACACCTGGGAGACACTAAGGCTCAACCTCACAATACACTGGCATGGGGTTAGAGGTGGGGGAAGACGGGAGTCCTGCAGTGGAATGTGGGGACTATGGAGAGAACTGAACAAGCCAGGGAAATAACAAAACTACAGTAAAATTAACTTGGATAGGCTGAAGGACAAGGGTCTAAGAAAGGATTTTATATAATACATCAGATGAAAAACTCACACTCCTCTATTTTGTGTGGGTAATAAAGTGCTAAAGGACAAAATATCACAATAAAACCTCTCGCTGGCAATTTTTTAAGAGTTTGTTCTCCTTGTTCTGATTGTCCCTCTTCCCTTCAAGTCAGTCATAAATTAAGAGAATCTCTAAAACTTACATTGTTCTGTACTGAATGCCTCTTCTAGAGTGGTATGTTTTGCATCCAATGTAAAGAACAACTAGGATTCCAAGTGTCAGCACAATCCCACCTATGAAACTGCCCATATCAAATCTGGAGGTTTTGGCTACAACAGCTTCAGATTTTGGTGCAGCTGAAAAGAAGAAAAACAAAAAGAAACAAACCAATTTTAACTCAGCTTATAAATTTTGTTTCAAGAGACTCCTTTATACCATGCCCTCCCCATCAAGACATTAAATAAAGACACAATTTGACAAATCCATGTACATCAACTGCCAAGGTACCAGCCAAGCATATTGTGACCCAGAGCTGAGTTTCTATGCGCAGATTTTGATGACCACTGCACATATAAAGAACAAAGACATGGGAACAAAGAATCCTTCTACACTTCTGCAGAGCAACTGCTAAAACTCCAATTGGCAGTTAACTCCTTTGATCTAACTACTAATAAATCTGTCAAGAGATACAAAGAAAAGTATGGTAAGAACTTGTAACATCAAGAAAAGCTGGAGGAGACCTACTATAATGGAACTGCAAGACCATGCTTATCATAACTGAAGCCTTATTTGTAAGGTTAAATTTTTGTCCAGCATATTATTCCCATCACTAATTTCCTCTAGGATCTGGTTGACAACTATGTGATTCCTGTAGCATACAAGCATCGATCCAATGCATCAATCAAGTACTAGAGGGTGGTTTTATAAGGGGCTGGTCCAACTGCTTGCTGTCTATGTAAGATAGAGACTGTCATTTCTTTACTACAAATTCAGCTAACAGAGTCTCTACTGGGTCACAGCAAGTACTTGTATTTTGAAGCATGGGTCTCTGCTATAAGTTACATGATTTACCTGTTACAGAAGTGGAAGGAAATTTGGGAATGGTCATTGTAATGTTGAGTTGTGAAGATGTAACTGATGAAACTGTGGTAGGCACCATTGCCTTGCTGGTTTTGATAGTCTGAGCAGTAGTGGGGGCAGATGTAGAGCTGCTGGAGGGCTGGGTGGTGTTACTGAGCTCAGTAGCATTGGTGGGCYGAGCAGTTGTTGGAAGGGTACCTGTAAAATTGGTATGGCAAAGTTATATCAAACAGGACCACWGAACATGTAATTACATAAAAATTAAAAAATAATAGATAAGACATAAATTGTTTGAACTCACAGAATACAAGTCTTTTATAAAACAGCAACTTCTTAGCAATGCAGATAAACTCTTGTAAGTTAGCCTAGGTATTTCTCTTTGATTACAGAAATGAATTCCCAAGTATTCTCCTAGAATGACACATTACATTTGTCATATCAAAACAGAAAGACAGAATAGCAATAAATTTGTCATTACATATCCAGGCTTAAGTATAAATTCYTTTCCTGTGTGTTTCCTATAGGAAAGATCTAACTTTTTTTTTTAAATCAATTAGCACTACACAAAGAGTTGATCACTTTTTACAAGTGTCCCTTTTTTTTTGGTAATATATGTTAACATGAGATAAAATTCTACATTGAGAATAATTTAACATGAAAAATCCAACTTTTCAGATAACTAATCTATTTTGACAAAATCAGATTTTGCATGTAAATTTCCTCTCCCCCAACAAAATTCTAGCAATGATTTCATCTTTAATATTCTTTTGAATGAAACATTGATCTATAAAACCTTAATAAAAGACAAACAGCTAGAATGATCTTCAGAATATTTTTTTTTCCAAGATGGAATTACTGACACACATAACTAAATGTAACTAAAATTTCTCTAAGTAGATAATGCGTCAAACAGCTTTTGAGGAGGAGTTTGAGGTAAAAGCTCCCTTTGCAGCTGTTTACTTCTGCATTATTTTAAAAAAATTAATTCATATCTGAGGTTACAGACACAACAAAGGCTTTTCATCTGGATTAGATTTTTATTTCATTCAARTGTCTGATTATACCTAGGTTTTCTTGAAACCATATGGAAGAAGAACAAAGGAAAAAATGGTTTCCTCAATAAACTTAATATGGAATTTCTACTTTTTGTGTACAGATTCTAAAGGCCTTCCATAAACTGATCTTCCTAAAARCATGGTTTAAAGTGTGAGAAGCTATCCACAGAATTATGTCTTTGCAATGATTTAAGAATCACTGTTTCCAGTATAAATATGAACATCAAAAACAGAAATAACAATAAGACAAAGCAAGCTGTCAAAAAGGAACTGACAGAGAACAGTTTTCTGTTTTCTATTATAACATTAAAACTACCAGGGAAAAAAAAAAGCCACACTCCCCTTACCAAGCATTATTTATTTCCCTGTTCTTTAATGTTATTTTGACATAAGCCTAAGAAACACTCTGAAAGAAACATTCATTGAGGTGGAAAACAGCTAGAGCACTACACTCRTGCTTACCTTGTTACAATTAGGAAATTCAGTTCCTCTAGGAAGCATGTGTAAAATACATTGAAAAATTCAGGGCACATTTTAATAGTGACAGCAAACCCCACAAAGTCACGATTATCTATACATATCAAATGACTCCTCATGCAGGAAATAGGTAAAATACAGATAACTACATGCAAACTACCTACAATTATATAAGATGAAAACACACATCAGTGGTAGGGACACTTCTAATATTAAAGATATCAACAGAAAGAAAAGACAAATTTAAATTCATGTGCCAACTAAGCATACACTTYYGAAGTGTCARAMTGGCTCATGTTTCTAAGCAACATAAMAGTTAATGGTTCCAGGTGTAATGTTAACAAATGGCATTACAAAAAGTTGTAGTTACTACATGAGTATTAAACCACTACACAGAAAACAGAGTCAGTACAAAAAATATCCAAGCTGTCTGCATGAAAAGCTTTAGCAGAATTGTACATTACTTTTTCCCCTTTCTTTCCACCTACTGACCCTTTTTTTCCTATTTTATCAAGATTACAGCACTTGGTAATGAACCTTTATACTAAAAGCTGATTACTTTTCTACACACTTATCTTTTGCAATGTACTTAACACCAACCACTTTAAAACATCAGTGGGAGGCACTGAGAGGCATCTGAGGAATTAGAGAAGCTGACAGGAGCCAGGCACCGACCAGTTCTCCTACATCTTTGAGAAGTCTTATCCACAGTACTCTGCCAGGCTTGAGATGAAAGAATATTTGCTTGTAAGATCTGTCCTTTTGTCTCTTACTTCTTCCAAAACACCAGTTGGGCTTCAGAATATCATCTTAAACAAACCCAGACTGACAGCTGATTTTTATTCTTTAAGAAGGACACATGCAAGTAACACAGTTCAGCTTTATGAAGCTTCATTAAAAAGACAAGAAACACACAACAAGAAACACACAAGAAAATAAACAAATCCCCTGTTCTACTTCCCTATGTTTAAAGATTAAACAGTTATGCCACATCCTATCAATCAAGCTATTGAGTGTAAAGTTGATAGGAATTATTACAGCCATGCAATATTCCCTTATGTTTTAACTCGCCAAGCAAGAGCACAGCTATCAACTCAAAATGCACACGCCATTATAAGCACTATGTTAACATATAATTGACAGATGTTTTCCATAAAATAATCTGCTCTTTTTGAAGGAAAAGCTTTTTCCTACAAAACAGCAGGCAGTTTTACTTCTGCCATAAGCAGTTACCCACTGAAGAAAAATTATAAGCAGAATTAAATATAAAAACCCAGTAATCTTTATTCTGACATACACSAACAAAATAGTCTGATTTATGAACATAATCTGACAAGGAAAAGAAGGGAAGGGAAAAGTATGTAATGTGAATTGTGTGACACAAGGCATATCATCCTCTGTTAGGCTGGCACAGTGCTGAATAGTAAAGGGACTCGGACATATTTTTATTGTTTTTCCTATTATTATCCAGAAAGTGCAAAACTCAGATCTCTGCAATAAACTTACGACTCACAAACTATTTGCAGGGTGGATACCACACCTGTGTTTAACAGTGGCTTTACACATGGGGAAGGGCCTCAGGCAACAAGAGGATTACAAAAATCTCACCTCTGCTCTACCAGTTCAACATGCCTTAACTGGTACAGTGCACAATCTGCAGTACAGAACTGCATCTTTTCCTTGCTTTGCAGAGGTCTTGGGTGATGTTTTTTCTTTTTCTTCCCTACCTTCCAGTTTCCTTTTTTAATAATCTCACACTGGCACAGCCAGGGCCTGGAACACTGTGAATTCAAGTGGAAGAGTCATCTGTATATGAGAATTAATACTGCTTTTTGACTCTATTAGTTGGTCTAATAAAGCTGCTGCCTCTTTCTACAAAGATGTGTTTTGTAAGCAGGTTATTTATGCTGAAACCTCATGACTGCAACAGCGCTGCCTTAGCTGCATCCATTTTGACAATTCTTTTGACAAGGTGTGAAAGAAAAACAACACAAAAAAAGCCACCAGCTCTGCTGCTAACATCTTGCTTGAACTCCAGCATTTTGTGCTAGGAGCTACGCTCTGGTTTATAGGGTGCCATGAGTCTTACTCAGACTACGAGTTTTTCCCTTGAAATTGGAGCACTTATGTCTATTATACTCCAAATCTATTTACCGTGCAATAGCAGGAACAGATATGCCCTACTTGCACAATAACCTATTAAACTTCACTCCATGAAAAAGCAAGGAGTTTACTTAGAGACCAAGACCATCAAAAATCAAAACAAAACACAAAAGAATCATCCAATTCTTCTCGCATAGCTCCTACCTAAACTTGAAAATAGCATAATTTCATTTTTGACTTATTTTACATGTTGCTTCACAGTCTCATAAGATGACAATGCTTCTCTCAAATACCCATTTTTGATCCTCTTTCTTTAGAATTTGTAGTCACTTCTATGTTCATAGCAATGGGCAGATGAACAGACACGCACCTGTTACAGATGTCACTGTAGATTGTGTGGTTGAGGCAACAAGTCTGGATGAACAACTGGTCCCTTCAAGTACAAGAAGAAAACACGGAAGAATTACTCACTATCATTTTGAACATGCTATAATTGAAGCACAATACTCTCTTCAGAATATCCACGTGTGAAAGCTATGAGTGATAACAGAGCAGAGAATGCACTGAACCAAAGCAGATGGTTTTATCCCTCTCCAAAAATGTTTCCACATTTCAGTGCAGCAGGCACAAGATTACATTATAGGTCTGGTGCTACCCACATGGTCTATATCTCGATTTTTCCACATTTCTCTCCATTCTCTTCAGCTTTCAGTTGCTGCAATACTCAGATTCACAATGACCTTCTTGACCTGCTTATGGATTGGGTAGCTTTTGTCATTACTTCAGTTTCGTTTCCTGCTCCTCAATCTTTTCCCTCCCCCATCTTTTTTTTTTTCTTTTCTCTCTCTTCTATTTGCTGCACTTGCGTTAAGAGCTTGTGTAGGCTCATACTAGGTACATAGCAATGTCACATAAAGTAGAGATCCCATGTTGGGAGTATTGGAGACAACCCTTATATCAGGATACCTAGGTTATTAATTTGCAGAATAAATTACTTTTGAGTCTAAAATTATTTTCTTAGTTATACTGATTTTTACACCAGTGTAAGCCATGAATGTGCCTGAGGCTGAATTCTTCCCACACTGGCCTGATACTGTAACAAGAACACAGCTCTGAGTTTTCCTCAAGTCCTTAGTGCTTATTTCTGTGATGCTGGGAGCACTGGATGCAGGCTGCATGCTCATGCAGGAATAGTGAAGCCACGTGGACTGCTAGGAATGTAGGTGCAAGTCAGTCATGCAGCTAGCACATATACAGAGTGAGTCAATAAGCAGAGTATTCAAAAAACATCCCACTTGCTCATCATCAGCAATCGAGAGTGACACATCACAAATGAGAGTGAAGGAGTACAGACTAAAAACGACTCAAGAATGTGTACTTCACATGGATGGCTTAAATACCACACATTGCTTAAGGCTGTTAAGCATAAGGCAGTCAACATTTTCTCTTATGCTAAGAAATAAACCTGTACTGTATCTATGAATACAGATATTGTAGACCTTGAATATATTTCCACATTAAAATCAACTGAACAAGTGCCTGCTTTTCTAGTACCTAGAAGTCCAGCAACTTCTTGAGCTAGTGTTACTCTTAATTTTGAATTGATGCTTGCAGATATTTGTACATAAACATTTTGCTCAGTTTATCTCTTTTCTCACTCAGGCAAAGAATTAACATATTGTTGTTTAGTGCACCTAATGGTAGTGAATATCATGTTGCTCTCCGCTGTGTATCAGTTTCTCTTGAATAGGTTTTTTTTGGCTTGGAATAGTCATGTGCTCCCTTCTGCACAACAGAATATGTGTTGACATATGAACAGGATAAACTATTACAAGGACAATTTTAAAACATACAAAAGCAGATGTTTTCTGGATGCTACTGAGGAATAGCAACTGAAGTGCCAAGAGTATTACCTTGCACACTAYTGTTTGAATCTGTATGACAACTGTCAGCACTTGACGAGTTCTCTGTATTTTCAAGACTCTGAGTAACTGTGGAGAAAAAAAAAAGAATTAGACATTTTTAGGTATTTTATTACTTTAAGGAAAAATAGTACACCATCCGTCACTTCTCACGACATCCAAATTACTAAACTACAGTGGACAAGAGCCAGATATAATGACAGAATGGTACTGCACCAGTCTGCTCTTAGGACATTAAAAACGTGTAACTGTYGCACTACGCAACCATTAAAGAAACAGGAATTCCCTCCAATCCTCAGCTTTATCTTCCTTGTAATCAATATCCCAGTTTCTCCTCCTTCTGGAGCTGATAGGAGACCAYGTCATTAAAGAAGTTATTACTTAAGGAAGATGCTTGAGTTCCTAGTTATAACAGGATCATCGTCACTTATAGCAGACGGAAAGGAACTTCTCACATAAAACTTCTCCTTTATCTCATATCTGTATAGCRGGCAGGTGAGAGCTTGTGGACAGCATAGTAAGACAATAAACTCCATTAAGAAATCTTGTCTCCTGAACGTCTGGCAGTTTAAATGAGGTGGGATAGGGAAGGATCACATCTGCCCGTGAAACACCTTTATATCCTTAAAGCTATCCTGACAAGGCTTGATTGGTCTCCTCTCACRCCTGGGCTACACACAAGACGTAGGATTTAAAAATAAACCACACAGATCACAAATTCTGGCACTGACACATGCAGGAGGATGGATTATGACTGCTGTCTTTGCCAGGCAGTTCAGTTTTGGCATTAGAGACAATATTGCRTCACAGGAAAGCAAATAACTTGAAATAAGTATTGCAGAAATAAGGCATTTGTTACAAGGTTATGAAAMCTTACTTAAGAAAGATGTCAGAATAATAAGGTTTACAAATATAAACAATGMAAAGATTGCCTCTTATCCCTGAAATATCAAGGCTGAGTGCAGTGTTGCAAGATGAATTACACTACTTAACTACAGAACTTAGAAGAAAAGACAAAAACTTCTAAATGTGGCTGTATAAAAAAACAGGATGGAGCTCTGCTAGGCCTGTTTCCCAGGAGGGGTAACAGAAGGTGCAAATCCTGTAGAAAAAAATATCTTTATCAGAGCCTCCTTGTCCCTTCACCCTTGCCAGATGCTTCTGTAGCCTTTCCTCTACACTTGGACTAGAATTAGACCACTTAGTGATCTGATTCAGGGTGAAGAGCAARCAGAAAACTAATGTTATTAAAATAAATAAAAATCTCCAAATCAGCACTTTAATCGGGCTCCCTGCAGGACTGGATGAAGGCAAGAGAGGGGAAAACTACCAGAASTTGAAGGCAGGACTGCATTAGTCCYAGTTTAGAGYRGCAGGAYTGCTAACAAAACATACTTTGAAGCACACCACTGACCTGGTTGAGCTTAAAAGACACAACATACAAACATATCTTAAAGTGAACTACTGCATAAGCACATGTCACAGTGGAAGACATGGCACTAAAAGCAGCAGATGAGACAAATCCTAAGATGACACCATCTCCAAATTCGTCTGTATCCTCAAATAATGGATTTGGAGTCCAAGGTATGTGTATACTCTAGGAAAGCAAGAGGCTTTAGCCAGGGAGACAGGAAGGACATTCTGGGTTAAATCAAAGGGAAAAGACTTGTGCCCTTCTCTGCAGCAATGTCTCTGAACTACTGGAGCTCTGGCTGAAGATGACATTGCAGGTTATAACTGCTCCCCAGCAAGGCTGTGAGGGCTCTTGGCCTTTACCAGYAAAGAAAGTGAAAGGATTAGAAAGCTCAGCTGAATGAGGTCAGTCCCATACACACACCAGAGCACATGAAGAAAGAGGAGAAGAACCCTGCAGATGACTGTAATGTGGAGGGCTCCGAGAATGAGCAGAGATAAAGCTCTTGGGGCCAAGAATCAGCCACAGAGCTGGGCCTTGAAATCTTGGGTCAAGGGTCTTGAAATCTTGAGTCAAGCAGTATTGTTGTCTTGCCTGCTCCTACCAGATCCAAAGTGGGAAAACAGAAAGCATTCATTGTCATGGTGAAAAACAGAGCCGCACAAAGGAAATTTACATGTTAAAACAATGTGCCAAACCCCCAATCACACAAAAAAAAAAAAAAAAAAAAAAAAAAAAAAAAGAGAGAGACAGGGAGGTGCTTTCCTTCATTAGGGTCAGGTGCAGTAAAACCAGAAGTGCTGCGGTCGGGGGGTGAACACTAAGGCGAGCACACTTCCTCCAGCAGTGCTGCTCTCACGAGCACAGCCCGGCCATGTGTGGTGAGCTTAAGGTAAGCAGACAAGTTTTGTCCCAAAGTCATTCTGATTCTGTCATTTTTAAGAATAAAAAATAAAATAATAATAAAAAAGAGGTACAAAAGTAGAGAGATCCTTAAAGAACCCAGTGCATCACAGAGCTCTCACACTAGCATAGCAAACACTGTATAATCCAAATGAGTCAAGGATTGGGCTGGAATAGCTAAACCAGAGAATGTAAACTGGATAAAATTCTAATTCTGAAGATTAAAAAAAAGCAACCTCCTGATCCTCCATATAATATCTTATAATCTTAGCTATATCTATTATAATAGATAATTATAACCTTAGCTARGTGGCTTTTTACAAACTGTAAATCCAAGATCCTGGCATCTAGAAACTCTGTATTTCTTTGCCTTTTGCCTCAACAAAGATTTCTGTATCTATTTTCAGACTGGCATTCCTGAGCTACCAAGAAAGCTGTTGCTTTAGCCTATTACAGAGGTTAGGCAAAACTACATTAGCAGCAATTGTCACAAGTCTCCATGACTTAACATGGTGCAACGAACCTCATAGCCTTACAGAAGAAACACGCACACATAGTTGCACAGAAGCTGAATGAAACAATACGGGTAATGGATTCTGCTGGCTGATCTATTCAAGCATTTTGCTGTCACCTAGGAATATAAGGTAAATGAGGATATACCCTGAAATCAATGTKGTGCCTGTTTCCAGGTCTGGGTGACTGCTTTGCAGGCTGATACCRGCTGCTCATTTTTAATACTACAGGTCACTTTGATATACAGGAATAACTTTGTATATTGTTGCCAGATTGAACAGAGCAGGAAGGAGGCAGTGATTCTTCTGTTGGAGAGCAGCAATTTCCCTTCCTCTTCAGATGTCACRAAGCCACTTGGATTTTACACAGTGCCGGAAAGGATTTTTTTTCTGTAAACCATGATATTTGGGTAATGTTTCTTTCACTGACTTGTTTGACAAAGAGAAAGACTTAGGAGCAGCGGAAAAGAACAGGATTATATTGAAATAACCAGCCTGCCCCAAAATCTTAACTAGAAGTGAGGACAAATCTACTGTCCCTCTTACTTATTGCAATTCACAGTACTTGGTGCATTTCATACCTTCCCTTGGAGTGTTAATTAGTGAATTACTCCAGCTCATGCTGAAACCAACATCAACTTGAGCTGGGAGTGTCTGAATAAGCGGRGAGAAACAAAGACGCAAATCTAATTATATATATAAAAAGAGATTAGAATACAAAAAGCAAAAATCAGGCACACTCTATGACTAAACAAAAATTCAAGCTCAAGAGAATSATGCACTTTTACTGCAGTTGCAATCCGAAGTCTGTATTTCAACACACTGTATCACGAAGCATGATCCAAAACGAGCACCCAAGAGCCTGAGCGAAATGCTGTGATCCCTTGGCAGCCTCTATTTAACCAAGTGTGTCCATCCAAAGCAARAGACAGCTACTTCTAGGAGGCAACCTGTCTCACCCTAGAGATGGTCGTTAAATTGATAAATCTACCTATGCCTTAAATGGCCACAATTCAACACATTACAAAGGGAGTCTGCACAATAAGTTCACCTACAGATGACTACACTGTTTTGCCTATACTTGGATGAGATTAATCCTGTCCCGGGAGTCTTTCCATTGCCTTTGAATCCGCCCTTCTGGTTATTTTCCAACACTGTAAGGTCAGTGCATCTTACCAAGGCGCTTAACTGCACCCTGAAAGAAACAGGGCACGTTCTCAGGAAACTGCATTGCAAAGAGCAACCAGGCGGATTTCCCATCAAATGGGATGGTAGCATTCTGTTGTGAAATGGAGGTTGTAATACGTTAACACAGCTGCCTGTGTGTAAGTTCCTCACAAATAATTAATCAACGGGAAATCACAGGGGCGTTAACGCTCCTCGCTTTCCTTTCCTCGTGTCGACTTTGCCGCCTGCCCCTCGCAGCAGCCGCGGGCGCGCGGAGCCCGGCGGGCGCGCGGCCAAGCGGCAGCTCCCTCCGAGGAGCGGAGCGGAGCCGGGGCCACCTCGGGGCGCCGCGAGACCCGCCACATGCCCGTGCCCGTGCCCCCTCACACTACCCGTGCGCTTCCCCAGCCTGCAGAAACACGCTCCTTGGCTCTTTTTTCACCTTTTTTGGGCATGGGGAGGAGGTATTTACTGCTTTCGCTTCACAAGCCCCTGACCGCTATGCGTCCCAACTCCTGCGCTTTGCCASGAGTCTCCCCTACAGAGGCTGGCGGTGGACCTACAATCCCGGATCGCGCAAGAAACGCTGGGAAAAGCTCCAACCGGAGCCCGCCCGCGGGCCCCTCTCCAGCCGCTTCGCACCCCGCCAGCCGCCGCTTCCCACGGAACGGCCGGGGGCCCGTCCGGGCCGGAGCCCCTACGTGGCGGGACACGCGGCCTGCGGCCGGTACTCACGGCAGGCGGCGAGGAGCAGCAGCGTGGCCGCCCGCAGCGCGCCGGCGAGCGGCCTCATGGCGAGAGCGGCGGCGCGGGCAGCGGAGCGGCCGGGCTGGGCCGCGGGCCCGGGAGGAGCCGCCGC
>PTEX01000415.1:334985-364113 GCA_003342815.1 Eudromia elegans
TTGGCCTTCTTGGCCACCTGGGCACTGCTGCCTCATGTTCAGATGGCAGGTGACCAACAGCCTCAGATCCTTTTCTGCTGTGCACCTCTCCAGCCACTCTGCCCTAAGTCTATAGAATTGCATGAGGTGGTTGTGACTGAAGKGCAGGACCTGGCAGTTGGCTTTGYTGAATCTCATATGGTTGGCCTCAGTCCATTGATTCAGCCTGTCCAGATCCCTCTGCAGATCCTTCCTACCCTCAAGCAGATCAGCTCTTTCTCCCGGCTTGGTGTCATCTGCAAGTTTGCTAAGGGTGCTTTCAATGCACTCATCCAGATTGTCAATAAAGATATTAAAGAGGACCAGTCCCACAGCTGATCCTTGTGGAGCTCCACTCGTGACCAGTCACCAGCTGGATTTAACTCCATTCACCACSGCCCTCTGGGCCCAGCCGTTCAGTCAGGTCTTCACCTTGCAAACAGTAACGCCTGCCTAAGCTGTGAGCTGCAGGAGAACGCAATGGGAGCCTCTGCCTAACTAAAGTCTAAGTAGCCTCCATGCCCACAAGGGTTGGAGCAGAGTCTAGTTGGAGGCCTTTAGCTAGTTGTGTCTTGCAGGGGTRAGTACTGGCTCCAATCCGTTATTCACCCCAAATTATTTGTCAGTGGCCTGGATGAAGGGACAGAGCTCACACTCAACGTGTTTGCTGAGCATGTTGCTTTCTCTGTGTTACAGAATGTGGTCTGTGTTATAAAACAATATTTGGCCTTCTTGGCCTTCTGTTCCCTTGAAGAATAGTATATTGATCATCATGATCGTTACTACTTTTTCTTTCTTTTTTTTTACAAGCAGACATGGAGACGTTAAGTTGAATATAGTAATATTACGACAAATAATAATAATAAAGTAACAATAAATCATTATTATTTTGCTCAGTGAAAAGAAGTGAGGCAAATGGCTTTTGTTGGTGTTGTCAGAGTCCAAGAAGGCGAAGGGTGCTGGGATAGCAGCCTGGCCCTGGCAGCTCATTGCTCGCTGTTTAATATGGAGAATWTATGCTCCCTGGTCAGTGTTGGCCTGGCAGGAGCCGTTTCCACGTCTTCTTCCTGCAGCAGAGGTGGCAGCAGAGGACAGATGCAGCAGGACCTGTGATGGGCCCAGGCAGAGATGGTGGCTGTGGTCCTGCTGCCCTCACCTCCAGCTCAGTGGTGAAGAACCACAGCTTTCCTAGGCATTATAGCCATTCTTCCCAACATGTTTTTTAAGATCCCAAAGTGGACCAGAGTGATGGCATAACCAAGCTCTCTATTATTGTGTTCTCACATCAAAACTTGATTTCCACCTTAACAATTTTGTTGCTTTACTTGGTCTCATTTTTTCTTGCTTACCTGACGTGGTGTTACCAAAGCCTGTGGATTGCTGGCCTCTACTGCATTGTCCGGGTCTCATTGTCTCGATTTCCCTCATCAGTTTTTATTGCCTTTCTATTTTTGTTAAGTTTATCTACTCTGACATTGGAGTTCGCAGCTGGATTACATTTATCAGTCTCTTATCATTTCTGAAGGCGATCCATTGCCTTGTTAGGATGCCTCCTCCCACGGAGGCAGCTGGCCCACTGTTCTTTTATGACTGAGAGGCAGCAGTGGATGTAAGTGTTGTTGGCAGAGTCAGGCTGTGAATGAGCCGTTGAAGGACAGACACCATTCCTTGASGCTGACGTCTGGGCAGCAGCCAGCRTCCCTCGGCTGCCGCGGCCCTCCCTCTCTCCTGAGGACGTGGGAGCTCATTGCTCTGAACCTCACCATGCTGTCTGCTGCCCGAGCCTGCGCTGCAGCCACAGCTTCCTGGAGAAAGCCTGGATTTGTGAAAAACCATGGTGGGAAACTCATTTTGTCTTGTGGATATAGATTTTTTTTATTTATTTTATTTTATAGAAAGGTTTGTGACTATTTTTACTCATTTTTACTGGCTTTGCTTGGTATGTGGGCACACACAMTTGGGGAGCAGGATTGTCAAAGAGGAAGCACCAAATCTCCTCCTTCTGTATCCTGCTGTGCTGATGCACTGTCTGTCTTCTGAAATGTAATTGAGGAGAATGTCTCATTTTATCTCCTTCAAACACTATCCRTGGAAAATAGTAACTACTTAGAAGACATTTTTTTCTGGAAGATATCCACATGCCTTACATCTTTACTAATGTTGACATTTAATTTGGTCTACAGGAGCAGTATATGCTCTACCTGTAATGTAACTATGGGCACAAATTGAAACAGAGGAGATTCTATCTCTGTGTCAGGAAGAACTTCTTTCCTGTGAGAGTACCAGAGTCCTGGAAGAGGCTGCCCAGAGAGGTTGTGGAGTCTCCTTCTCTGGAGATCTTCCAAACCCACCTGGCTGCCACCCTGTGCCCTGTGCTCTGGGTGTCCCTGCTGGAGCAGGAGGGTTGGACTAGATGATCTCTAGAGGTCCCTTCCTACCTCAACTCTCCTGTGATTCTGTGATTCTGTATCTAGTCTTAGTTAGTTCCTTGTCCCACAGCTGTCTGCCACAGGAGTTCTATCTCTCTCCATACTCTCCTTTCTGTATTCAAGGGAGGTTACAAGATGAGACTGGACATTGGAGTCATGACCATYGAACCCATGGTCAGGTCTGTGCACAACACAGCCACTGCTAGTAGCTACTCATAAGGTTCCCACTAATTCTGCAGAGCCTTGGGACTTGTCAGATRTTGTCTGAACTTGTTTTTGCCTGCCTGGAACTTTGTTTTAGTTTGCTGAGCTCTAACAGGATGTTTTTCTCATGGTCAGGTGGCAATTGCCTAATTGGTTTTATTTTATTTTTGTAAAAGTGTGTGGTCTACTCTATTTTGTATAGTGGGCACTAAAAAGTAGTTAGTCTTTGAAGCATGAAGTATTTATGACCTTACCATAATGGTACATATAGATAGCAGAAGCTCAAAAGGAAGATCATAGGTTTTAGCAYTGAGGAATGCAAACATGATAAGAAAAGGGCACAGGATAACTCCAGACCTCAGGCTAAATGCTGCTCACCAGCATTGTTAAAGAAATGACCCGCTAAATGCATTTAATAGGATTCTCTGTTAAAGAAATGTACACCTGGGAACTTGACAAAACCAGTATTACAGAGTAACAAAAAACAAAGRTCAAACATCTAATATAAGCCAAATTACCATACAGAGTACTTTTTGATGTAATGTATAGCTACAGACCAATGTAAAAGCATCAAGATATSAAAGTGTGTTAGCAAAAATATAAAAGCAACCCCAGGTGAAGAGAAAGAAACCACCAGCATCAGCACCTGAGCATCCTGGCAAAGCCTTCAACACCGGTGACTTTCTGCTACGGTACCCTCAGAGTGACACTGGCAACCTCAGGGTCCAAAGGTGCCTGGCAAGGGRGAGCACAGCAGCAGGGAAGGGGATAAGTAGTATGTGTGTGTGCGCGTGTGTGTGTGTATAATCATTTTGACTGTGCTATTATTGAGGCTATTTTTTGTATTACTATTTATTTTTCCTTTTTTTTTTTTTTTTTTCCTGTAATATTTTAATCTGGAATAATAGTAGCTCTTTGATTAGACTGTTTAGATAACCTTAACAGTCATGTTACCTTAACAGTTCTTGGCTTTGCAAACAAAGTGCATTTCCTTCTGCATAAAGCAAGATTTACAGTGTAACAAAACTGGGTGCGTTTACACTGATTCTTCTTTTACTAGTCAGTGGGCTGCCATTCGCTCCTTGGACCCTCATGCTTAACAGCCCTTATCCTACAGCAATATGTCTAAGTCCTACTAGATCCATTTATTACTTGGACCTCTGCAGTGCCCTATGTAAGTGAATTCCACACCTGGGACTTTTGCTGCACGAAAAAAAAAAAAAACAAAAACAAAAACAAACACTTGTTCTTCAATTAAAATCTTCCTCAACATTTACTTGGGAGCACTTTTTGTGTTATGAGAAATAATGAATATTTCACAACATTCAGTATGTGCCTTCTATCGTATCTCTGCCTGTGTCCAAGCTGAACATCTGTAGCATTCTCTGCTTTTCAATACAGAAGAGCTTCCATATCTTCCTGTATCCCTGATCAGCTGTTGCTTTTATCTCTATTTCTTGTTTTTAGTTCATGAACTTTATTTTTAGAGCTAACAGGAAACAGTAACAATTCTCCTCCCACCAAATCATTTTCACTAGCCCTTTCCCACAAGCAGTGATTATCTGGAGTTCTCTAGCTTCTGATGGTTCCTGCCGTAGCAATAAYCAAAACATAATATTTTCTCTAGTCCTTTACTAACATTTTTGTTCTGATAAATACATGCAAAATAATTCCATTGACGTCAGTGCTATTGCTACAGATTGACACTGCTGAACTGCAATCATTACACCACTAAGAACCCATGTTGAAGTGTCTAAGATAAAACTTTATAAAAATAAAGAAAARGCATGTTCTGATTGGGTAAAATTTCCAGGTAAGGCTACTGAGGGAGAGCCAGGACAGTACTGGGGCAGGGCATAGCTCATTATTTTGTAGCTCATTGCCAGCTTTTCACCTGAAGCAGCTTAAATTTCTATAAGGAAGGCTGGCACTTCTGATGCTGATATCATTAAATTATTCTCTGGAGAGCTCATTCCCTTGTTACTACTGGCCTTCATGCAGTGTGTGCAGTAATTAAGCCCCACTGCAAAACAGAAGCAGAAAGAGAGGAGAGCCATGTGCAAACCTGGCTCCCACGCAGAGCTGGAGTGGGGCCCAGCTATTGGAGGGCAGGTTTCTCTGTATCTGAATGTACCATGGGGTAGGAGCCTTGTCTCTCTCCTTAGGAATAGCAGCCAGTAGAGGCAAACATGTTTTTACTGTTCAGCTGAGGAGCAAAAGTGACCCCAGATGCATCCCCCTGTGTATGAATGAGGAAGAAAAAAAGAGAAATATTCGGAAAGTGCTGAGATAAGTCAGTTATTAACTAGCCAGGTGAAGGTACGGAGACCTAGGTTGGTGAAATAGCCTTGTAAAAGAAGTTCAGGAGAGAGCATTTAGTTGGTGTATTGATTGCAAAGCAGTCTGGAAAAGTGAGTTGAATTTAAGGATATATCCTATAAAAAGGGGAAAAATGAGTTAAATATAAGAACTCCTCTACCAGGCCAAAAAAGATTTGTGCAGCTCAGTGTTGGAACTTAGGCAAAGGTATAAAAATAGGAGAAGCATAGAGTGGTAATTCTTTTGCTTCAAGTAATCTTTGGGTCAGGAAATCCATGGGATATGGATTTTGTATTTASTATTTTTTTTTCTTTTTTTTCCTCAGTATTTGAACGATTTAAACTTTCAGTAATCAGTTTATAAGATAAAAGGAATACCTAGATTTTTTTATCAGCTTCTCCCTGAGACTCYCCAATGTAATATAGGACCAGTTAGTATAAGAACATAATTATTTGTTTGGTGCCAAAAAAGTAACAATGTTGTGATTTATTTCTTATGCATAATTTAAAATGAAGTTTACACSTGCTTCAACAAAGTATTACAAATGTAAAATCTCATTTTTGTAATTCACAAGTAGATTGTGTGAACAAAATAGATACTGTAATTCTGCTTGTACCAATTGTTTAAATTGATTTCCAAATAGAGCTTTAAAATATATAATTTGTCAACTAGTAAAGATAATATGCCTAGTAAAATCATCATAAATATTTTATTTATGATAGCACCTATGAGCAACTAAAACCTGTATGTGTAACYAGATTTATTGGCACAGTCAAATCTCAAAATACGACATCATTGTATACACTGTTGTTTTTGTGCAAATGCAGTTTAGCTATAGCTAAATGACATTATTAAAAAAAAATGAAGCCCAAATATCAGAAAGAATTCAATAATGAAAATCACGTGCTGATTACAGATACTGGCTCTTCTGCTCATCGCCAACTCCCTTTTGAAAATGATTTCTAATATCGATGCTCTATTACCTGGCATCAAATAATTTGATACCAGGCTTGTAAATCTCTTCAAGAATTAAATCAGACAAGTTCTGTTGAATATCACTGTTAATACTGTGTGCAGAAATATCTTATTTTATATAAAAAAAAATATGGAAATGTACACTCTTCATGTCATGATCTCAAGTGCATGGAGAAACAGAAAGTAAAAAGATCCGAAAACTGCATAAACTTTAAAACTGGGCTTAACGTTCACTTTGTGTGTTGGAGCACCACCATCCTGTAGCTGAGAGCATGAAGCAAATATGTATTTCTTAGTGTGAYCCCTGTCTCCATTCATGATACTCAGTCTTTATGTTCTTTTGAGATCTTCAAAACCCGCCTGGACACCAGCTGTAGGTGACCCTGCGTGTGCAGAGGCGTTGGACTAGATGACCTCTAGAGGTCCCTTCCAACCTTAAGCACTCTATGATTCTTTTCACTCCTGCTTTGCTTTTTTTTTTTTTTTTATTTAGGTTGTTCCTTGGGAAAACTATTAAATTATATCAAGAGGTAAACGAAAGTGCTTTTATGCCCAGTTTAACCTCCCATATGTCCATKAAATGTTTAATTTTCTAGGGTTTCAGAGGAAATCAGTCCCAAGGGCATAGTGCCACCCATTCACATGGAAGCTGTGGACTGAAAATAATTAACTTGTGATTTCGTTTCATTTTGTGCTCATCAGATCTATTTTGAACATATRTCTGTTTGTATAAATAAATTTATACAGGACAAATTTACTGAAAAACACTTCTAAGGAAAAAAAGGTTAATGAATCGCCCCTCTGCTCAGTTCTGGTGAGGCCACACCTGGAGAATTGGGTGCAATTCTGGGCTCCCCAGGACCGGAGAGACGTGAAGCTTCTAGAGAGGTGACGTCCAATGATGAGCCCACACAAAGAAGATTAGGGGACTGAAGCATCTACTGTATGAGCAAAGACTAAGTGAGCTCGGCATGTTTAGCCGGGAGAAAAGACTGAGAGGGGATCTGATCAATATGTATAAGTACCCAAGGGGAGAATGTAGGGAGGAGGGGGCCAAACTGTTCTTGGTGGTGGCCAGTGATAGGACAAGGGGTAATGGGTACAACTTGAAACACAGGCAGTTCCATGTCTGTGTGAGGAAGAACTGTTTTCCTGTGAGGGTGCCAGAGCCCTGGAACAGGCTGCCCAGAGAGGTTGTGGAGTCTCMTTCTYTGGAGATCTTCCAAACCCTYCTTRTTGGGACCCTGTGCCCTGTGCTCTGGGTGTCCCTGTTTGAGCAGCAGGTTTGGACTGGATGATCTCTAGAGGTCYCTTCCAACCTCGACCATTCTGTGATACTGTGCTTCTGTGAAATGGTGCACTGTAAGTTCTTCAGACAAATGCATTTTACCTTAGTCTTTGATTATACAGCAGATAGTAGTGCTACTTAGATAGGATTACAAATGCAGTGTGAATTAAAAGTAATTTCATCTAATTACAACTAGTTTTCTACCTAAAGATCCTTTTCATCTCTTGTATAGAATTCTCATCAACTTCATGATCTCACAGTTTTACTCTATGTTTGATAGAGTAGGCTAAGATACCAGAATGACTGGCTCATTGCCAGTCAAGTCATTCCAAAGGACTCTCATTAATTTTTACCACTTTTCTGTTCCAAGGCACAGTTTATTTGCTGGTTGTTTGGAATAGCAAATCCATGTTAAAACCTCTCTTTTTTTTTAATTATTATTTAACAGGGCAGTAGTGCAGCCAAGCAAAAACTCAAAGCCCTATCTAAGCAAAATACTATTTAATTACCCTTTTCTCCTCCTGTAGCAAAGAAGGAGACATAATGCCTTACAAATATGCAATTTAAATAACTGAAATAATAATTTAAGAAACAAATAATTGAAATAACCTAGTGCGATTATTGTTCCTCAGGTATGTACAAAGATATCATATAAAATTCTCCACTGGATGCAGGAGAATCTAAAGTGAATGAGGAAGAGGCAGCATTCCTTGCTAGCACTGTCCTTGTCCCTGATTTCCCTTGATGGTGACAAGTATTCCTGGAACTGCCATGGGCCTGTGGGCAGATAAAATCCAYGTTCCAAAAAGGTGTGGAACCAGTGCAGAGTTTGCAGAGCTGCACCACTAGATGGAGGCAGATATTGCACAGCTCAGAAACAGTTGCCTGAAATGAGAAGTCATGTTCTTGGGATGCTTCCTCTGATGAACCATCAGCTCTGGCYGCAGRGAGAGGTACCTCCCCTTCTAGAGGRTCCAGCAGCATTGGGCTGGGGAGCCAGAGCTCAACCTTGTGCTGAGTGTTCCCAAGTGCCTTGGGACCCGCAAATACTGCACCTGCCTTCTCACAGGACAGCAGGGAGAGTGCTGGGAGACACGGCAGGAAAGACTGTAAAAGGAGACTCCTSTCCTTTTCGAGCCCATAGTTGACCCATCCAGATGTCTCCTATTCTTTTGACATCTCCAAGTCATATTTCACCAAAAGACTGATTCCCATCTTTTTTCCTTGGCTGTCTCTCCCATCCTCCAGGATGGGTAAGAAGTGTGTTGGACATGAAGTGTGGCAGTAGCAGCTATTTTCCAAAGGAGAGGTTCTGTATATAGGTTGAGTGTAACATGAACTGTATATAGATGGAGCATAATTGGCAACAGTTTTCTGTGCGCCAATGATARTTTTGCTTGCTGGATACACAAAGAAACCCCAGTGTTTGTAGACTAGTACTTATGTGTGAAGTAGAACCTTCTCCCATCCTCCCCAGGGAAGGCTTTCAAGTTTCTCAGGTGATGAGCACATGCTCAGGGGGAGGGAAGGCACGATTGCCCTGTCCTAGCATTTGACAGACATTGGAGTGTTTTCCTGTGGCATCCCAGCTCTTGAGGTATGGAAGGTAGACAGGCCATCCCTCTCAGCAACAGGCAGTAGCTGAGGTCCTCAAGGACAACTTGGAGAACAACTAGGAGGCCATCTTGTTACCTGTGAGGAAACTGCATGGCCTAGGCTAAAAGAAAGACTGTGAAGATGACCTCAAGAGTSCTGTGCAAGCTGTATGGAAAGCACAGTGTGATTCTGAGGAGGCATCAGCAAGGCCTGCAAAGGGATAGGACACACTTGGGAACTGCAAGGAAGCCTGGAGCACAGCTTGTAATTCTAGCAGTAGATGCCTTAGGCATCTGAGCCTCCACTCAGAAAGATTTTTCCCCCTATTCCATGTGCAGGGCTTCACCAGTGAAATGCCACTCCCAAGAAAATATATCAGACAATATTCAATTTTTTTATTTTTAATTATCAAATCAAATTGTATAAAGTGTAAATAAATCCATATAAAAATCAAGAATATAATGTACAGTTCAAGAGCTTCTCCTTTGATTATCCAGAAGAGAAAAAAAGAGAAAAATATTTTTGCAACACCCACAGGTACTAGAGGTGAATTCTTTGGTTTTTTTGAAATGCTCTCTTCAAGAGTTTGCAGACTTGCGCCCTGTTGGAAAGAAACACAGACCAGATATATTATTACTGGAAATGGACACTTCAGAAAACTATGTTTTATTTTCATTGTTTTCCTCTTGCAAGGCCTGGGAAAGGTGATGCTTAAAGTGTCTCTAGCASAAAATTACACCATGGGATCAATTCCAGTTGTACGCCACTGCTAATGCAGAGTAGGTTTCACATCCACTGAGCTGTGCCACTGACTTGGTGAGTTGGACAGTACCTCTCAGGGAGCAATACTTTGCGCAGCCCATAGCCCCACTCATTTGAGTGCCTCATTTACCGAGCAAGGTCCTCAGGATTTGTTCTGCCTTGTGCATTTGTAGTCAAAATCTGTGTGCCAGGCTGTCTGCCCTGCTGCTCTGTGAGCAGCAATATGGAAATGGCAGCGGATGAATGTGTCAGAACGTTTTTTTTTCCCTGCAGTTTTTGTCCCTTGCTTGATTTGTGTAATATGAGGAGGCCCTTGCAATCAGGGAGAGAGTGAAAGCTGCACTCTCGTGGGTTGTATCTTGAAAATCAAATCTCATTTTGAATTTACCGTATAACTTCTGAATTCCTCTCTTATCATCCGCTGAAAGCTGGAAGGTTTTGGGGTTCGTGTATGTATACGTAGGGTACATCAGAGCACCAGGGACATTTGAATGGCCGAGTCCCAAAGAATGGCCAATTTCGTGAGCAGCAACAAGGAACAAATTAGTTCCTACAGCACAAAAGCATAGAAAACAATATTAAAGACATGACATTTCTTTTTGACATTTTCTTCAGACTGTTTTTAGCATACAGAATCTGAAAAAGGAGGCGAATTTGCACCATTCATTCCTTATAAATGAAACTATAGAGTTTTGACAGTTTTTTAAAGGCAGTTTTCCTATTTAACGCCAATATTTTAGTAAAAACACTGCTGATACCATGAATAGGCATGAAGAGGCCTAAGTCTCTTTTAAACTGTCCTGTTAGCCAACCTGATTCCCACAAGTCAGTCATTGTGCCTTTTCATACTTGATGTTGAAAACAGTGGGTCACAGCCCTTGTTTTGTCTTTGAAAGTGCTTTAAAATCYTTATGTAACAGACATTATGTAGCCACTAAATAAGCACAGCATTTCAGAATGGTAATTGAAAAGAAAAGAAGAAATGTTGGTGTTATAAAAAGCATTTCCTATCACAGTGTTCTTGTGATATATATATTTGCCCTCCCTTTTTCCATACAGACATATGGGTTTTACCTCGATTACTCTCTGACCACATTTCATCTTCATCAAAATGAGCATCTCCTCCTATCCCAGGTCCAGGTGCAAATGCATGAGCTAATGTTTTACCATTTCCATCAAAAGGATTTCCATCACCATGCTCTTTATTGGAAAAGAAAGAAATGTCATTACATGGCATTAGATGCAATGTTTAAATTCAGCAACTTGACACATGTCACTTTTTTACATTAATTGTGCCTTTTAACTTCATACTGAAGTTTCCTATAATAGCAGAAAGATAGGGTTTTAAAATCATGGAGCAAGGAATAGGAAATACTCCTCAAATTTATGATTGAAGTTCAAAACTTAACGTATGACAAAACTGGCTTCTTGAAAAACTTTTTACTACATTTTTCCCTTTGGAAGCTTATCTTTAGTCTTCGTATATGATTCAGAAAGCACTGAACAAATTTTCTGAATCTCTTTCGAAAATGTGTTTTTGAGAATTGTTCAGAGATTATTTCAGTAACGTTACTTAAAGCCTGATGATGRTATAAGGACCTGAAAGTTTTCACTGTTGGAAGTACTGGGTAACTTCAATTGTAACATTAACTCTTGCAGTGATTTAAGGGGAAGCTGAAGATCTCTGAAGGCTGACCATGTTCCTGAAAAGGTGAGTCTGTTTAGTCCTCAGTCTTGGTGTATGCTCTCTCAGGATAGATAGATACTCACGTGACATATATGGCATGTGTGTATGTATCTACACCTACCTTGAACATAAAAACTGTCAGGATAAAATACTTATACCTGTCCTGAAAAAATCCCTTTCCCCTTTAGGAAACCCACCTGGCTGATTCAATTCAGGTATATTTGGGTTCTCAAATGCCATTTTGTGTCTTTCCCCACACCAGATGGATAGGCCAGTTAACCCTTGGGACAGAGTTAACACAGTGCAGAAGAGATCTTRTCCCAGCATATGGCAAGAGGGACTAAAGCCTATTCTAACTTGGAGGATGCTTTTGCACTTTGGCTGGCACCCTAGTAGTCTTTTCATGGCAGCACAATGTGCTTCCAAATGAATGAAGCAGGGACTCAGAATACTTTGGTGCTTGCTTGCAGTTGTCTGCATGTGAGCAATGTGTCTGATTTTCCTTATAGTCAATGGAGATCTAGCACATATCATAGAATCATAGAATCATAGAATCATAGAATCATAGAATACTTAAGGTTGGAAGGGACCTCTAGAGGTCATCTAGTCCAACCCCCCTGCACAGGCAGGCTTTCCTAGAGCATGTGGCACAGGATTGTGTCCAAGCAGGTTTGGAAGATCTTCAGAGAAGGAGACTCCACCACCTCTCTGGGCAGCCTGTTCCAATGCTCTGTCACCCTCACTGTTAAGAAATTCTTTCCCAAGTTCCTGTGGAACTTTTGGTGCCTCAATTTGTGGCCGTTTCCTCTAGTTCTGTCACTGGCCACCACCAAGAAGAGGCCAGCCCCCTCCTCCTCACTCCCTCCCTTGAGGTACTTGTACACRCTGGTGAGGTCCCCTCTCAGTCTTCTCTTCTCCAGGCTGAAGAGTCCCAGCTCTCTCAGCCTTTGCTCATAGGGCTGATATTCCAGGCCCTTAATCATCTTTGTAGCCTTTCATTGGACTCTCTCTAGCAGCTCCACATCCTTCTTGTGCTGGGGCGCCCAGAACTGCATACAGTACTCGAGGTGTGGCCTCAGTTCATGGATCTAGAGAACAAGTCAGCTGAGTGACTTATGGAGTCAGTAGGCTTTTAGCTTGGCTAAATTCACTTTGCTCAGAACCAGACAGAAGTGAAAGGTGTGTCTGCATATGTGTATTACTTTGTATCACAATGAGCTTTGAAGTGACTCTGCTGCTCATCTACATTTACCAAGCTTTGCATTGTACCTTGGTGCAGTTTTGGAAAGCACCCGTGGGATTCATTCTAGAGGAAGGGCAGCCAATAGACACTCTGCAGGTCCAAACTGAGTGCACTCCAATTGCCAAAGATTGTTTAGTCCAGGGAATCATACTGAACCCCAGATAGATGCAGGCAAACCTCACTGGACTATGAATGCTGGTTCTTCAGAACTAGCTATTTTGTTCTAGAGATCTCTTCCCATTAGTCTGTACTACTTGTAAAGGCAGACATAGCCCTCAATACCTAGATTTAGGGGACCCACAGAATCACAGAATGGCCGAGGTTGGAAAGGACCTTTAGAGATCATCTAGTCCAGTCCCGTGCTCCAGCAGGGACACCCAGAGCACGGGGCACAGGGTGGCAGCCAGGTGGGTTTGGAAGATCTCCAGAGAAGGAGACTCCACAGCCTCTCCGGGCAACCTGTTCCATGGCTCTGGCACCCTTATAGGAAAGAAGTTCTTCCTCACATGGACATGGAACTGCTTGTGTTTCAAGTTGTACCCATTACCCCTTGTCCTGTCACTGGCCACCACAGAAAAGAGTTTGGCCTCCTCCTCCCTACATTCTCCCCTTGGGTTCTTATACATATTGATCAGATCCCCTCTCAGTCTTCTCTTCTCCAGGCTAAACATGCCRAGCTCACTTAGTCTTTGCTCATACAGTAGATGCTTCAGTCCCCTAATCTTCTTTGTGTGGGCTCATTCCAGAACTAATTTTCTTTTCACAGATATAACTCTCAAGGGATTGTCTAGCAGTTCCCAGGAAATAAAGCTACTTCTCAATATGAAATAAATTAAATTTGATGATAAATTGATTAATAAAAATAGATAAATGAAATAGACTGATAAATTTGATGTTATGAAAAAGTGAAGCTAAACTATGCAAACTTCAGAGTAATTCTAAACTCTTTGATCTTTTTTAAAGTTCTGACTGTACAAATGTATGCTGCAAGTCAAATGTAGACCACTGTATTTTAAAAATGAAAGAATTAGACTCACCACGACGTGCAAATGCAATCATGATGTCTGCCTGTCCCCAGTGAAKTCTTTTGAACTGCAATGGAGTCACATCACTCCATACCATGAAAGCTTTTTTTATTGCTTCATCCACCTTTGCTCGGGTTAAATCAGGTGTATAGTTAACAATCCTGACAGCAAAAAGAAACAGATTAATACCATTTAAACATTTAGATGTGGAGGAATCTTTCATAGTTAGGTACTAAGCAGTCATTTTCTCAACTGAAATACCACTGACCTGTAAGTCAAAAACTTGCTTTTCCATCTTGGATTTCCAGGAAATAATTTATAATTTGCTATATCAGGGACTCCGCACCTGGGCTGGTTCATTATTTCCTTTGTTTCTGCATTTAATGTTCCAGTTACAGTCAGGTGGAAAAAACTCTGCATTGTTTTGATTCTGTCTTCTAAGCTTTGGCTGTCTGTTTTTGTAAGAAGTGGAAAGAACTCATCAAGATATACCTAAAAGAGGAAAAGGAAAACAAAAATTAGTATGTATGTCTGTGATCTTTCAGTGACTGCATTTTATATTTGATAGCAACTGTTTCATTGTCCTGCAAGCATTGCTGCATTCAGTTTTAGCTGATTTTTTTCCCAATTTAATTTACTAAATGCTATCTCTCTATATTATAGAGTAACATGTATACAAAGAACTGCAATAACATCAAGGCACTGTAAAAAAGTGCCATCCTTTTAAATATTACTTTTTTTTTTTTACCAAGCATTGTTACCCACTACCTTCCAAAGTAGTATATATGATGTCTTTGAGATGTTTTTAAAATGACATACTCTCTTAATTCACTAGGTGGAACTTGATTCCTTTGCAAATTACATTTGTAAGTCTGCAAACTAGTGTCTAAGCCAGTCAGCAACTTTAAATTGCTCTCTGTCCCTTCTGCAAAGCTTATGAATGTATTTGTAATTGTTGTGCTAACATAAGATAAGATAATATAAATAAACATGAAAGGAATGTAGTAGTTGTGTCAAACACCTAAAAAATAGTCAAATTATTCAAAACACAGCTACATTGTCCCGCTGGTAACATACCTTTACATTCTGCAAGTCTGTGGAGCCCTGTAATTGTAGTTTAGATAGTGCTGGAAAAGCWGAGCTCTGAGGTAAGAGGAGGGCAGCACAAAGTAAGAGATATCGCATCRTGCTCCGCCTTGCCAAGGAGCCTTGCTGAAGCCAAAAGAGCTGGATCTGCTGGCTGCCAACAGCATAGCTGTGATGCTTATATAGATCCYGAGCGCTGCATGTGGCAATGGACATGACTCATATTTTTAGTGGTGATACCGTAATAGCATCATTAGGAGGTGAATGAAGGCACGTTAAACAAATCTTTCTATTGACTTCCCTGTTGATGTCATGCCACAGCTAGCAGGCAGCTTTGACTCTCTCTTCTGTTATTATCCCTGGAGAGGGATTTCGGGAAGTTTGCTTTCCATAATTTTAGCAATACAATTACTGTACTGTCTATCCTTATTGCACTTCTTCTGAAGTTCGTTATACACAAAGACAGTCTAAAATAGATGGCTGGCTAGACTGTTGCCTGTATAGGTTTATGCAAGGGCCAAGATGAGACAGATGGCAGTGTTATATCATTGAAGCAACTGGCATTTCTTTGGGAGCCTGCATAAGACTGGCTAACTAAATTTCCAGATCAATTGCTGTCAGGAATCCTATTGCRTCAGGAAATCCAGTTCACTGAAGTTGATGTGCTGATTTCACTGAGATCAGGAGCTCTTTAACAGTGCTCCTGGTGATAGGAGGTGGTGGGAAGCCTTTATGCCTTTCATCTAAAATGAGATGGCCTCTGAGGAGGAGGAGATCCTCTTTACTTTAGTCAGAGAGATACAAATCATAGTTGACAAGAATGTGGGAAACCCACTAGGAAGAAAAGAAGGGAGCTCACTCTAAATAATATGGAGCCACGTGCAACCGTCATTTGTGCTAGTACAATCTACTGGAGCTCCACAAAGCGCCAAGCCACAAACTGGTCCCCTGAGACAAGAGCTGTTCTCAGCTGCACCCCACCAAACACTACTAGAAGAGATAGGTTTTGAGGATTGGAAACATCATTCCAAACCTTGGCTTGTGAGTTCATTCATGGTGTTGAGTTTTGTGAAATTAGTACCATGAGAGAAGAGAATACATAATTGTGAATAGCCTGTCACTGTTTCTCACGTTGCAATAGCTCATATAAGTATAGTTGAGCATATGTGGAAGAATTTTTGGTTTACCAACTTAAATCCAGTCTACTTCTGTTTGATGTGAAGAGAAAGACTTATTTCAGACAGGATTTATACCATAATGCTGCTAATCATGCAGGACAGAAATATTATCCAGTTGTTAAACATGCCGGGCTTTGATTTCATATCAAAGCCAACCCAGATACCCCTAAAGTGTCCATTATTTTAATATATTTTTGATAGGCCTACAGGAAATCTATCAATTTCCAGATTACAAAACTTGATAAAAAAACCCACTTTTCTATTATTAGGTGTTGAGTATTCCCCAGCAATGTACTTGATGTCTGGCTGTGATAGTAAAGTAGTATTTGGACCAGGGATTGGGTAGCAGATGAGATGAAGATTCATTTAAACCACTTTGAATTCCATGACTCTAGAGTCTAGTCTAGAGTCTAGAATGGTGGAATTCAAATGGTCTCAACAGAACAATATATTTACTATATTTAACATATTATAAAGTATATAATATACTGTAGTATAAGCATAAAAGCTTATAATGTAAGGTAATAATTATAAATATATTGCATATAATTTCGTATATAATGACATATATACTTACGATATAATTATATCATAAGTATATAATAAAAATATAGTAGTACTGATTGTTCTCTCACATATATCATAGAAATTTGAAGATCACCAGAACTTCATTCCAACTGACATTGGAATGAGTATTAGTTAACTGAGTTTSTTTAACTGGGCTATAAGCAAAGCTGGAAAGAACTCCATATAAATACTACAGCTTGATGAGAAAGAAAGGACATCATGTTCCATTTTATTTTTTGCTTGTAATTTGTTAGCTCCCCTCTCTTTTTGTGGAAAATAGATGGTTTCAATGAACACTAAGACACTAAACCAAAATCTTTCCTTGAAATGTCATTTATTTGGGTTATAAATCAATGGCAATCAATAATTCTAATAAGATCRATATCAAAGTGAAATAGATATTATTTTTCAGTTGGACTCGATGATCTTGAAGGTCTTTTCCAACCGCAATGATTCTGTTATTTTCTCTGTGATTCTATAGGTCAGAAGAAAAGTATTACAGATGTTTAACAATATCAGTTGCCATAGCCACGCAGTGAAAATAAAAGTTCTCAATACTGTAAAATTCTATGTAAGATCACAACATTTTTACTCAAATATTTTCAGCTTGACTTTTTTTGAGATGAGTATTCCTGCTGTGAATAAGGATGCTTAATCAAACTTCCTATGAGGATCCCAAGGTCTTTATGATCCAGAGACAACTAAATATGGGCAAGCAAGCTAAACCTTGAACTTCTTTTGGACAATAGAAGTTTTGTGCTCTGCAGCAGAATGAAAAAGTGAAGCAGAACTGAATGATTCAGTGGTGAATGATCATTGTTTGCTGGTCATTTGACTTGGACAAGAGACCTAGCTGAACTCTGGCCAGCCTGAATGAAGCCAGCAATAGCAATGGCTGCCAAAAGTTGTTCAAATATCTTTAGGAATAACAACCAAAAGAAGTGGTCAAAACTCCAGGTAAATGTTTCGTTAACTTCATTTGTGAATTATGCAGTGTTTTTTTAAGTACCTACTAAACCAGGTAGTTCTGCCTTCTTTTTGTCTATAGGACATCAAATATATTTTGCTTTGTTATCTGGATATTTAATTTGACTGACAAAAAACAGTGAACGTGGGAAATATTCCCGCAGACTAAAATCTTATTTTACACGGCAAATGTCTGAGACCAGACCCAATGAGCACAATCTGTTTCAGAACCTGAAGTTTCTGTTCTTTTTATCAGAGAAGGAGCCTTCATTCTCTTCTTGTGTCAGCTCCATGCAGTGTGCTCCCTTTGGTCACAAAGCTGCCTCTGAGCAGCAAAAATCTGGAGTACTCTGATGGTTACTGGCCTTTTTTTTCTTGTCTTGGACCTAAAAAGTAAATGTAGGCACCTCTCCACAGCTTCTGTGTGCCATTTCCCTACATTTTATCCCTTGGGGAGTTCTCTTCAAAGGAGCCAGGGGCTCTGAATCCCTACTAAATTTGGGGCCCCAGATCCTTTTCATAGAGTTCCTGAGGGAGGAAAATTCCAATTTTTCAGCCTGAGGCATCTGATCTGGCTCTGAGGCCAGGGAGAGCCCAGCCCTGAGCATGCTGCTACAGAGTATAGAGCAGCAGTGCCTTCCTCCTGCCATTCCCCAGCAGGTAAAACTGTGGAGCTCAGTGGGAGGAAAAGCCTGAGGAAGGAATTAGATACCAGGTTCAGTGCAAAGAGTATGATGAGAACGAATGCACTTCAGTTGCTAATAATTAATCAGYCAGGCTTAATGTATTTCAGTCTGCTTTTATGGTGTTTAACTATGCTTTTATGGTGTCTACAGTTATACTGAGTTAACAACTTTGTATGTAGAGTACTTTAATTTAGAAATTGCTTGGGAAAACAATGTAAATATAAGTTTTTACAATAATCCTCTTGAGCAATAAACCACAAGGGAAATTGCATTCCTGTAAATGTTGATTATCTTTGCTAGATCTAACATCCTCTGTGTTTGAATTTGTGTACTTCCTTAGTCAGGGCCATAGATGAGGATTCTCTTTTACCTCTAGGTGACAGAAATACATGGCTCTCTCAGAATTTTCCATATAAGTTATTTTCTTTAATCTTTAATCTTTAATCTTTAATCTTTTAATCTTTAAATTGAAGTCTTAAAATGCAACCTTTGGACTTATGCACTCCTTCAATCCTTTGGAAGCCAAGACATGAGATGGAGGGAAGGGAAAAAGGCAGAAGATTGCTCAGCTGCATTTCACTGCAGTACAGAACCAAAGCTATGTATAGGAGCACTGTCATAACCTCATATATTTGGCTTTCATGGGTGAACTACCTTGCTGTAGCTGGTTGTCTACATTCATTCAAATCTGGCTCAACACCACCTTTCAAGAATAGGGTCAAGATGCAATCTAGAGCCCCGTGGATGTCTTGTCCTGTCAAAAACACATACCTTCCTGTAGAAAACCTTTAACTTAGTGCCTGGACTAAGACAACCTCAGAGGGCTTTCAAATCTAACAGCAAATCTCTGTTAATTTGTATGCAAAACAGACTCAGAGTGGTCATSTAATGGTATGTTAAGGGAAGAGAGAGTACATTCTGGTAGTATGGAAAGACATACTACATTTGGCCTGTCTACAGAAAATGTAAAGATTAGTGGAACATAGACTAAGGAGCAGTCAATGTCTAATTTTTTTCTGTGAAGATCTGCACACAGGAACAGCACAGCGAGTATCTGATGACTGAGGCTATGTTTTCAAAGACCGGGTAGAGATAGTAAGACTTTATGTTCTTGTATCTTTACCARTGCTGAGCCTCATAGACTTCTGTACATCTTTAGTAAAAGTATTATGAATATAAATAAAATTAACTCAAAATTGTTCATGTAGAAGGATTTGCACAATTCTGTTCCTACCAAACAAATAAGCAGCCCCTTCCCAGCCCACCTAGCACCAAGAGGTGATAGACTCATTCTGATCTGACTCACACTGAAGTAAATCTGGAGGAATTACAGACATACCAGTTGAGTTCATTGTGTAATATGAAAGCTGAGATTGAAATTGTACACAGTCAGCATATGAATGGTGCAGAAGCTTGATTTGCCCCATATGTATTAAAGGAAGCTGAGACTCTGCTAAGAGTCTCATGAAATCAGCTTTATGTGAATGGAGAGATCAATTTTTTTTTCAATCTTTTCTTCCAAAAGTTGACAGGTTTGATGGTTTCTATTTGAATGATTCCTTTTATCTAGAATTATGGCTGGCCCAAACAAACAAACAAACAAACAAACAAACAAACAAACAAACAAACAAACAAACAAACAACAACATCAACAAAAAAAAATATGCTTTTTGGAAAAGTCACTACAGAAAAAAAATCTAAAATGCTTCGGCCCTTTCCATAGATAGGCACTGATTCGTGGATGAAAAGCTGATGGCCTGTTGGTTAGGCTGCTCCTCTAGGTGTGGGATGSGTCCTTCTGCTGTGTGAGGGAGGTAGCTGATCCTGGGTCTCTAAGCAAGGCTTTGAGTGCCTGCACTAAAGGATTYATCACTTTTTCACCTCATTTCTCTCTTTAAATAACTCTGCTGTATGCAAAAATAGAAGGAGTAAATGAGGTTCTCCAATATCTTGAAGAAGTGTGCTATTCTGGACTGACTCTGTGTAGTTTTTGCCTTAGTTCTATCAAAAAGATCAAATGTTTGTTCCCAGATAGGACTTCATAGTCCCAGTTTTTTTGGGTGGGTTAGGGGGGAGATGGGAGGGGGAGGTAGGGAAGGGGAGGAGAGTAATCAGGGATGTGGACATTAACACCTGCTTGTTAATAGCTTAGTTGAAGTGCTAAAATATTCTTTTACCAAGAGTTTCCTAGTCTAGAAACTGCAACCTTGTTTCACCAAGAGCAAATTCTGCTGAGTTTTGCAGAACGGTGCRTTTTGATTTTGGTACCGTTGAAAAACTGCACAACCAAAAAAGGACAACGTGGGATCAAGTGGTAAAGAGTGAGTCAACCAGACAGTCTCACCAAACTTTAGCGGAACGGTTGTGCTTGTAACTACTCACCAGCCTGAGTGGTTGCTCAACCAGACTCCAAGTGACTAAGCAAATCACAAACACACAGAAAGGGAAGAGAAGAAATCTTATAAAATCAGTAAAGTCCATTCAGTCATGTACCAATAAAAAGTGCTGAGATAGCCTAGCATTATAAGAAAAATACTATTCCRATTCTCTTCAATTATAATCTTATTTGTTGGGCGGGCATATCCTTCTGCTGTGTTTTACAGAATCTGTCTGTTATGCAGTAGCATCAAAGGCCCGTATTTGTAAGGAGAGAGTAACCATGAAGTTCAATTTGAAGTATATTAATRTCTGAATCCTTCGAGTCATACTGGAGTTAGCCATGGGACTCCACTCTGCTGCAGGAAAGTTTGAGCAAGCATGGAAGAAGTCAGCATGGTTGAGTGGGAAATTTCTGAACCATTTCAGATGCAATAAAGAAAGCCTGCAGAGGACAGACATAAAGATAGGCTGTTTGGAAGGGGTGCAAACACTTTGTCCAAGAATACTGGAGTGGATTTAGGAAAGGCAAAACTCAACTGGAGTTGAAAACAGTGGTGATGTGAAGGGCAATAAGTACATTGGCAGTAAAAGGAAGACTAAGAAAATTGCGGTTGCGCTTCTCAGTGGGACAGAAAGTCTGGTAACTAGAGACACAAAAAATTGTTTTTACTGGTAAGATGTCTCCCAGGTCCTTCAGGCCAGAGGCAGTGTAGCAAAGTATAATTTGAAATTGTCAAAATAATGAATTTTGATATTATCAAGTAATAAAAAAACCCCTTCCAGATTAAAATATTCCTTTGCTTCAGTTTGCTCACTCATTACAAAAAGAAATAGAGAATGTTATAAAAGATGATGTAAATTATTTCAGTTAACCTAAWTTACAATCTTTTACAGATTGTTTGTTTAAGAACAATCTGAAAATTTGACTTTGACATCGGAAAACTACAGGGGACTCAAAAACATTTTCAAGTAATTTTTTATTACTTTTGTCCTATTTGTTAGAAATATTTTTCACTCTGTTTCCTTGAACTGAAGTATAGCACTTGTAACTAAATTCCTAAAATAGGCTGGGTTAGGTGTGAAATATAAAGAACATATAGCTGAATAGTTATCTGATTAGTATAGTTGTTCACATTGCAGACACCTGGTAAGTATGTTAATTCCTTTCCATAGACTGTCATCCTTAGTTGTAAAAGAATTCTTATAATTTCAACATGTTTTAGTACAAATGTTCCTGATTCTGTCTGTGATAAACTTATCCTATATTTTTCCACTACAACCACAAGACCTCTCCCATCTGTTATGATGGATATATAATATAAAGTTATGATCTTTAGTTTGCTGTTAAAAAAAAGAATTTTCTTTATGAAAGCAAATCATATAACAGTTCACACTATAGACATTCTTGCACTGTTTTATCAAGACACTTTTATTAGTTTTGTAGAGCACTGGAATGTGCTTTCACCTTTCTTCTGGAATTTTCTTTGTGATTTCTGCTGTTTTCCATGTCTTCCATCTTTCTATCTTTCTACTGTTCTATGTTTCAGGGTTTTTTTTTCTTTCCCCTCAGAAAGGTCTCCTCTCCAAATTATTTAACAATTTACTAGTGCTTTAGAATGACTTACATCTCTAAAATATATGGCAAATGATTACGTTACAATAGTATATGAAATGTATATAATAATCAGGGACATTCTGGTGTTGCAATTGACTTTAGGAGGAATTTGACTGCATCGGATCTATTAAAAGCTAATTTATTAACACACTTGACTGGCACTGTAGTTTTCAACTGAAAATTAATATTTAAATATAGTTTTGTGATTTCTTGTAAATACAACCTCTAGCAGCTTATAAGGCAGCAACTCCACTTTAGAGAAGGGGTTGCTCAAATGCAGTACTGACCTTGTTCCTCTGCTCAAATGCAGTACTGACCTTGTTCCTCTCTCTTTCTTCTAATTTTGTTTGCTCTAAGAAACTTTTTTTTTTTAATTTTAGCCTTCCGTGAAAGCACTACTGGCTAGAACTAGGAAGCATACGAGACATCTAAAACAGGATGTAGGTAACTTTTACAGATCTTTCAAGCCAAAAAAAAAAAGGGAAGGGGGAATTTTGTGTCACAGTTTTGGGTTTCAAAAACCCACCTACATTATGCAGTGAAAATGGATTTGGAAGGCGAACCAGTGGGTGTTGAGACCCAGATATCTGTTCTGTATGACCAGACAACTCAATGTCTGGTCCAGTAGGTTGAACATCAGTGGCTAGGCACACCTTCTGGCTTAGAACAGCTCAAAAGGATCCAGTTTGTTCATGCCCAGACTGCTCGTTAATGTGAAGCAAAGTATGATAATAGGGGATGGTCAAGAGGCTAGCTTCACAAGTGCACTCCTGAGCCGAAGTGGAATGCTAACAGAGGCACACCCAACATCCCAGCCCTTCAAAATCAACTTCATATCATTATGTTTTCTCTAAAAAGAGTTATAATTGTTGACTAATTGCTGGCTAATCAAAAGCCAGGAATAATAAGCTTTTGTGCACTTTAATCCTGTATGATTCTTTATATCATTTTGAAAAGGAAGAGAATTACACATTAAAGGAAAAYTCTTTAGTCCTGTCCCTGTTCCAAACCTTTGCAGTAGTCTCATGTTTGCATTTTTACATAATGCAAGTTCATATTTTTGTATAACCTAAGTGGAGGAGGAAACTAGTCTAGTTAACCTGACKCATGAGTAGAAAATCATGCAATATTTTGCTGCAAATATACTACCTTTTCCAGTTAAAATTAATTTATTTACTCTTTGTCTGAATATGATCCAGCTTACCTTGATGTTACTCTGGCTTGCCATGTGTATAGTTGTCATGTATTGTCAAATAAAGGGTGGAAGGAATTTGACTGTGCAACAGTGATAACAGATCTCCTTTGCAATTGTCAGTGACCATACCACAACAGCCCTGGTATGCTTTATACAATCTTAATAGAGTAGTTTTCCTTCAGATTAGTTTAAGTTCATTGCTGGTATACAGTGAAACCAGAGGTGAAATATGAGGAATAACTTTGAACTTTCTATCTAGCTCACAACAAAAGAGTATTAGACTGTACTAGCTGTCATGGGCATTTAATTGYGGATTATGATGGCTTCCTACTGAGAAAAAAAATAGCCATGAAAATAATGTAAATGTTCTTTGCAAGTAAGAATGGCTCTTCTTGTGGTTAATATGGACAATATTGCCATGACAATTTCTCATTAAAAGAACAAATGCATCATATTCTTCATGATCCCAGTGTTTGTAGAATTAAAAGAATCTTCATTAAATAGTGTCATTCCTTGCTTTAGTCMGTAACATAATTTCCTGAGAAGAGATGAAAACCTTTGTATCATTCCGCTTTCATTTGATATGTCTGACCTAAACCACTAAGGTCTATTAAATTAATTATAAGTACTGATTCTAGAGGTCTTTACAAGGCAGTAATTTGGATCAGTGTTTGATCCAGTGTTTGATCAACTGTTATGGTTGACATTTTTTTCTCTTGGACCAGTAGATAGGCGGCCCATCATATATAGATTATRGGGTCTTCTATATCTCTACAAAATGCAGACTCTGTTGCAGTAAGACATATCCCAGAAYTSATTGATTGTAACCTTCATGAACTCCTATGGGCCTTACTTCTTTATATCATTGTCTTGTAATGGCAATTTAAAGTGAKAAAAAAAAAAAGTAAAATAAGAGGAGATTTCACTTTTTTTTTATGATTACTTATATGCTAACATTCTTGCATTGTTTACAGCATTGTAATATTAAGATRCATAGTAAGTATAATAGAAAAATACATGAGGTATTCTACCTTCAGGAATTCTGTGAAATGTATATATATAGGTAAGTAAAATGGATAAAGAATAAAGCTATGTGTGGAAATGAAAGTGTATCATGAATATACACTGAGATTCCGATGCATGGGTAAATGAAGTGAATGAATACACTAGGCAACTGAGAAAATATTAAGCAAGGATAGTGAGACTTTAATGAATGAGAATACATTGCTGTGACCAGCTCTTTTAAATAGTAAAGAAAATATAATTAAACTTTAATTTCACCATTWCATTTGTGGGATGGAAGAGGTTTCAAACTAAGGCAAGAAGCTAGCAGATTAATCTCTCAGACAGCTTAGTCTGCTCTTGCAATGGCTGATTTACTTAGAAGCAGGATATGAGAGACCTGCTTCTCAAAATTGCGTATCCACTCAAGTTTGATGATCACTGTCTTGAGATAAGGCAGAATCAATGCYGCTGCATTCTGCCAAAATGCTGAATTTTCATGGTAAAATGCAAGATACTAAAAATATGCAGCTGGTTTATTCTCGCGCTTTGCAGCATAGTACAGTTATAGCATGGCAATGTGCTTGAGAGAGATGAAGATGGATAAGCAATCCATACAGCTCAGCAGGGCTCAATTTGCTGAATCTCCACACTGTGATGTACTTGCAGATTGTGCGTTGCAAGACTAGGACTTCTAGTTTGAAGCCTCTTTTCTTTTTAGCCATATTTATTTCATGTGACACAGAACAATCCATTCAAGTTATATTAACTTCTAATAATCATAGAGTACATTCCCATGAAACRGAGAAAAGGGAATTCTACCATAGCAGGTAGTAGTTATAAAACCACAGTGAGACAGAAACAGCATCTCAAACTATTACTATTGTGTCAAAAACGYAGAGAGTGGAAGAGAGAGTGCAGCAGAAATTAGGAAAAAAAGAAAGTATGGACTATGAAAAACATAACACACCTATAAGTCTAACTTTGCCTAAGATACTCTCACTCTTAACTTTTCCCTGTATTCTCCCTCCTTTACTCAGAACAGGGGATATTGACTTCTGGCATTTCTCCTGGTTGTCTCTGAGTCTAACAATACTAAGCATGGAAGACTGATCAGTCTTAGTCTTCCATATTACCCATATGGAATCTTCCATATTACTAATTACCCACCTTCTGCCATAACACAATGAAATCAACTCAGGGTTGCAACAGATCTAGACAATACACTGAAATCCGGGTTAGGACTTCAGCCTTGCCTTCTCCTGGCAGCACAGCACATCAATAASAGTGTTCCTAAAAAGGTTTTCTACAGGAATTTATTATTTGTTCTCACTCTGTTAGTCACTTGACCGAAAGTTCTATTACAGCAACCTGATTCTTCCTTTTCTCCCCTCTTATCTTTCAGCTTTTGTTCTAGCAGGCCACCTTGCTGTTTTTTATAGTTTCCTGATTAGATGATTAGAGCCGAGTACCCTTAGCTGGAGTATAGCTAAACTTGAACAGATGAAGGTTGATTCAATTCCCTCTAGAAGAACATCCACAGAAGTAGAAGGTATCTATCATCTTGTTCAGTGCTTCTGAGATGCATGAAAAGATCAAGTACTATCAAAACTGAAATTACAGCAATAAGTGAGTCAGTAAAAGTAAAATAGCAAACATACACTATAGCAAATCTCTCTTTAGAAAGAGTTGCTGGAGTCATGTGAGGTGTGTGGAAGATTGGTAAAAGTACAACTATGTCAACACTGTATAATGAAGGAAGAGATCACAAAACAACCACATTTGTTTCTTAGATGTTCAGAGAAATGATTTTAGCAAACTGAGTAATCTAGTTAATGTGCAACATGACAATGTGATCTTAAAACCAAGGTATCTTTGTGTAAATGTGTTCTATATTGCCTTCTGCTGACCAGAATGAAGGCATCCCTAGAAATGTCTAGCCTAAAGAGAAAATAAGCTGAGTTCATTACAAAATGATACTGGAGCTTACTTAGTCAAGCTCCAGAAGGAGYAGATTTTGGCCTACTGCAGTAATTCTGTTTAGGAATAAGCAAAAGATACCACATACAGTTGCTCTGTGTGAAGAGATTTGCATGTGTAGGCATTGTGTTTACCAGCAGATACAATTGCTTTTTCTAKAGAGACCACTAACTAAATGGATTTATTGTTAATAGGTTAATCTAAAGCTTTTCCTTTCTTCAGTGCTTTGGCTTAGATTGAGGTTCTGACTTTAACTGCTTCTTTTATCTGATAACAAGGACTTGTTGTGAGAGTACCTGAGTAAAATGAGCAGGAGTGATATTAGACATACCTAAGATAACAAATTTTAACAAATGAGACCTAATCAGGTCCATTCTAGAGATGTTATAAAAATTGGGATGATTTGTGTTAGTATCTCACTGAAAATGATTTATTTTCTTAGAAGCATACTTGAGTCACATACTTGAGCATACATGATTCAGCAACATGCCCTTATGGCTGAGACAGCCAATGGGATCCTGGTCTGYATCTGGAGAAGCRTTGCCAGCAGGTCAAGGGAGGTGATCCTGCCCCTCTACTCAGCCCTGGTGAGGCCTCATCTGGAGTACTGGGTGCAGTTGTGGGCTCCCCAGTACAGGAGGGACTTGGAGCTGCTAGAKAGGGCSCATTGTAGAGCAACGAAGATGATTAAGGGACTGGARCATCTATTGTATGAAGAAAGACTAAGCGAGCTGGGCCTGTTTAGCCTGGAGAAGATTGAGAGGGGATCTGATTAATATGCATAACTACCTGAGGATTTCTTATAAGGAGGAGGGGGCTAAAGTCTTCTCAGTGGTGGCCGCTTAGARGACAAGGGATAATGGGTACAAGTTGAAACCCAGGCAGTTCCATCTCCATGTGAGGAAGAACTTCTTTCCTGTGAGGGTGACAGAGCCCTGGAAGAGGCTGCCCAGAGAGGCTGTGGAGTCTCCTTCTCTGGAGATCTTCCAAATCCACCCGGCTGCCACCTTGTGCCCTGTGCTCTGGGTGTCCCTGCTGGAGCAGGAGGGTTGGACTAGATGATCTCTAGAGGTCCCTTCCAACCTCAACCATTCTGTGATTCTGTGATTCTGTGATKCTATGAATTACAGTTTCTAGTGGGCTATATAAATGACAAATACTAGAGATAAGGATTTACAGATATAACCATTGAAAAAAGATGATTTTAAATACTGGAGACAGGGAACCAAATCAATGATCAGATCCATTATTTCTGAATCAAACATTTAAGTACAGTTATTATGTGTAGAAGCAATGAGGCCTTTGGAATTTCCAGGCATGCATTAAAAGAGACTATGATACATATTTAGGTTGGAAATATAATTTGACCTCCAAGACACAATRAAAAAAGTGTTTTTAAAAGCAGTTAAAATCATGTGCTCTGCTTGTGGTTAAATACTGCACATTAASATACAGGATGAGGAACTGCGTAATAGTTGATCACAAGCTGAATGGGAGTCAAAAGATGTTATGCTCTTATGCAGAAGACAAACATCATGTTGCAAGTCAAACAAATGAAATCATCTTTYGGCTCCAAACAGCATTGCTAAGGCACTTAAAAGGGAAATTTCACATGCATCTAGCGAGGGAGACACCAATTCAGAGCACAGAGGTGAGAAAYGAGAATGTTATTAAAGACATAAACTATGTGGAAAGTTTCAAGGCAGTGTGGCTTCTAAGTATAGAGAGGAGAGGGTGAAGAAAAACATGATGTTACTCCACATCTACATAAGTATTAGTAGTAAAGAAGAAGGAAGCAGAGTTTTCTGTGTCCRTTGCAGATAGGAGAATAATTAATGTGCTTTTAAGCCCACTTCATGATAAATGTTGCCAGAATTTCAAGTGTCTGAGTTTTAGATTTAAGATACATGGCAAGAGAGGGATTTTCCAGATTTTATTTTGTTTGAACAAATATACCTCACATAGAYTCATAGAATCATGGAATCATTATGGTTGGGAAAGGCCCTCGAAATCATTGAGTTCAATGGTAAACCCTTCAACACTTTGCCTGCTAAACCATGTCGCTAAGTGCATCATCTAYACGTTTCTTGAACACTGCCAGAGATGGTKACTCCATCACTTCCCTGGGCAGCCTGTTCCAATRCTTCGCCACTCTTTCCGTGCAGAAATTTTTTGCTAATATCTGAATCTTCCCTGCCACAATTTCAGTCCATTTCCTCTTGTCATACTGGTAGTTTTTTTTGGGGGGCTCACACCCACCTCAGTACAACAACCTCCTTTCAGGTAGCTGTAGAGGGTGATATGGTCATCCCTGAGCCTTCTCTTGTCTACACTAAATAACCCCAGCTCCCTCAGYTGCCGCTCCTCARGTCTGTGCTCCAGAAGAGGTTGTGTGTGGAAAAGCTTAAAGAAAATGTTTCTGTACAGATAACTTGCATAGTGTGAAAATCTTTGAGACAGGGATGAAAATCCTGTCTCCCATACTCACCAGTATGGATTTTAAAAAGAATAGGCTGGAGCTTACCCTTTTTTGCAAGCATGGCTCACTGTTTGAGATCTTCTCTGAATAGGCCSCCTTGTATTGTAACCGCAGGCAGGATAGAAAAAAGGCGTGTTATTGTTGTGGGCGACTCCTCAATTCAGGGCACAGAGGGGCCGATATGTAGACGTGACCCTCCCCAGAGAGAAGTCTGCTGCCTTCCTGGGGCCCAGGTTAAGGATGTCACCAAGAGGCTTCCCGCTCTCGTCCAACCCACGGACTACTATCCTTTGGTGGTCCTACAGGTGGGTGGAGAAGAAGCGGCAACGAGTAGCCTCAGAGCCATCAAAAGGGACTTTAGGGAATTAGGGCAGAGGATCAGGAACTCAGGGGCACAGGTTATATTTGCCTCCATTCTTCCTGGTGCTGCCAGCAGCATAGAGAGGAAC
>PTEX01000416.1:0-63234 GCA_003342815.1 Eudromia elegans
GCTTGCACTCACGCTTGGTCCCCATCTCTCAATCGCAGCAAAAAACCACATCATCTTCTGTTCACACTGTAGGAAGTCTTGTAGAATGCCTTATTTATACTGAACTTCTTTAATTACAGGGTCATAGTTTTTTTGTTGTATACATCAAACAGTATATTCAATTTACATCAAACACTGTTCTACCAAAAAGAAGGAAATAATAATTTCTCTCTGAATTAATATTAAAAGGAAAACTGAAAAACATAATCTCTCAAAATCAGTGAAAGTAGAAACAGGAATTATCAGCTTTTTTAGTCCCAGAAATAAATGAGGTGAAGTAGGAGGGGTTTAACAGATTTTACTATGTTTTGGATCAAGGTTCTTGACTTATTCCCTTACAAACACAATTTCAGTTTTTGTGAGTGTCTAGTTGTTGTATTTTAAGCTCTCTATACTTCATTTCTCCGTGCATAAAATGTCCAAATCCCTTCACACCTAAACAGTAGCATTTCCCAAAGTGTTTACTGCCAGATGTGGCTCTTTTTCTTCAGCCAAAATGTATGATCCAAAAAAGCCATCTCAATCTAATCTGATCTGATCTAAACTAATTTTTTAGAATTTGATCTCAAATTGCCTAAAATTCTGCTCTCACAACCCTGGAAGAATCAAATAAGTATGTGACTAAATTGGGCCAAAGTGTCAGTAAAATACAAGAACTAGGGATAAATTTTTTCTTGCCAAATATAGATGTCTATAACTTAAATGACTTCATCTGACCTAGAAATGTGAAATTACCATCATAGTTAATGGAGAGGAAGAGGAATTTACAAGGAATATTTCATCTGACATATTTTTCATTTCTGCTTCGAGATGAGGCAGATTTTTGCCTCATGTGAGATCTACGTATCCCTAGGGATTACTGAAGGAGCCTTAGGTGACTACCTCTGATCCATACTATAGCATATAAAAGAGCCAAGATGAATTCTGTACTGAAAATTCTTTCACTTTCCAAAGTAAGGGATTAAATATGGTGGGCAGCTCTGAAAACACCTGCTATCTGGATTCTACAAAATCTGCAGTGGTGGCCTTGAAGTTGGGGGTATAATAGGAAATGAGGTTTTGTTCCTATATTCGAATGGCTGGACTGTTTATCCCACTGGCACACAAATTCACTTGTTCTTTTTCTCAAAGGAGATTTGAACTCACATTTTCTGCCTCTCAGTTTAACACTGTCAGTTGGATGTAAACATGTAACACATTTCTTTTATAAAATATTCCACTTATGAAAGAGAACCAAAATGGTGCAAAACCAGTGGTATTGCAGAGAAAATCAGAAAAGACTTAATATATTTATTTTTACTTACAGATGTAAGAAGTATGATTTCATACAGAGTATTTTTCTTAGTTTTTTACCTCTCACCATTTTATTAGAACATTTTAAAGATTAAAACATGTTCCTGAAGTGTAAAGCTTCCTTTATATCATGTCATTGCTTCTATTTTCAAAAAGAACTCAAGGTTTTTAACCTCACTCAGAAGCCTTAATTCTCAACATATGGTCAACTATTATGTGCATTATTATTTTCTCCTTTAATTTCTTAGCTATATGAATCACGTTCATCTCAAAAATGCCTACTATCATGCAATCATTCTCTCAATAAAAACGTGATTTTCTCTAAGTTCAATATTATAGATTACTGTACAATTTCAGAAGTAAGATATTATGCCAGATGCTCTTCTCAAAGATGAGGGGCATGAATTGTATACACTCTGAGATAGGCAGTAATTCATTGGCTTCCTTATTTCATGCAGTGTCTTTATTCTAAAACTAATAACACAGAAATGACTCCTGAGTAGATCCAGTAAAGGATGGTGTTGCTACCTGGGTGACAGGAAAACAAGAGATACTCTGCTGATAAGGAAAAGTGAAGAAATAATAACCAAAATCAAACAGTCCTCTGGCTCAGATAAAAAGGATTTCATAGACTTAGGCTCAAATGAGAACAGAAATACAATATTCTTGTGCCACCAGCCTCTGAGGAATTTGGCACTAGTTAGTTCATAGATGTCTGTAATATCAGAAGCTCATAAACAGTTTCAAGGCTGCTCATTTTCAAGGAATTGATGTGTCTAGATCTGTCTTTGCATAAGATATTAAACAGGATAGAATGTAGTGAGGGTAGCCAGAGTGCATGTATTTGAATATTTTATGTTTATAACTCTATAGGACAATTAGAACATCACAATTTAAGAGATTAACTTCTCTTATGTTATCTTATTGTGATTAACTTCTCTTATGGAGAGAGGAAGTTAGCATAGTAACATATTTGCTATGACAGAAGATTTTTTGAAGTGTATTTTATGCTTTTGCATTTATTGCATTCAACTGTAGAACAAAGTGATGACTCATCAGAAATTAAAAATCAGCTAAAATATGTAAAAGGAAGAATGGAAATAAATGCCCAATTGCTAACAACATTAATTCAGGCAGTAACCACCAAGAAAATAAAGTAGGCAAATAAAATTCAGGTTGTGCAGGGCCTAGCAGAAAAGATTAAAAGAAGCTGGAACATTTATCTGAGAAGGATGGTTAACTGTGGAGAATAGGAGGAAAATTAATGTTTATCTCTGAGAACTAGGAAAGATTTGCTTCAAAGACAACAGGGATGTACTTTGAAGAGCTACAATTAGAACAGCATCATCGAGAGGGAAAAGCTATTTCTCTAGCAAGACTTAGGATCTGCCTCAACAGAATGATGACTCCTTATTTCATAAGGAAGATACTGTACATGGGCTTGACTTTCCTATGTAACCTTGATAACAAAATGGTGTAGATTCGTGACTTATTGTTAGATTTTTCTTGCTTTTGTTGTAGTTGCTTTTGTTGTTGTTTTCAGTCAAATAGTTAGATAGTTGGTGGGTTTAATTTCTTTACAAAGGCAGTAATCAGTCAGTTACTGTTACTATGGTAGCTTTTTACAAAGTCTCACATGTGAACATATATGTATTTTTATATACTTTATATTTTATAAATAATATTCTATTTTATATATTTGTATGTAAATGTGAGTCCTTATAAACTGCAGTGAGCACATCCATCACTTTTCTCCTGTCTTTTCTTTTTTTCTTAAGTATCTTCCTTTCTGTCATTTACAATAGCCTAGAATTCCAAACATGTCAGAGATGCCAGAACTATAAGTAGAATGTAGCATAATATTTGTCTAACGCTTCATATAAGCATAGTGCCAAGGAAAGACTAAGCAATTGATGTGTTCATTCACAGTTAGACCATGAAGCTCCTGATTTGCACATCAATTTTAAGACAAACAACCAGTAAGATTAATTAAACTGTTAGCAAATTCACATGCTTGGTATCTATTTGCAAAGATATTAATCTGCTTTGCAGTTTTCATTTCTGTTGGGTAAATAACCAACATGTAGGATTGCAAGATCAATTTATTCTGACAGATTTTGAAAATACCTTAAAGCTTTCTTACTATACCCATGAGTGCTTGCATCTACAGGATATGGATGCATGAGCAAGTGCATCTGGAGACTTTAAGAGTTTATACTTCATCATCAACCTGTGTCATCTAAAATGATGCTTGTCGCCAGTTGTTCCATCTGTGCCTATTTCTTTATAAAATTGTGCTGTGACCATTTCTAAATATATCTTCATATCTGTAAAACACCTGAAATGTGCTTTAAACATAGAAAATATTCTTGTTTCCTCCTACAGGTAAATGAAACTGAATTAAATGAAACCAAAAGGAGGATGAAAGACACAGTTATAACTTTATCTCTCATTGATGATAACCTCTGGTTTGACCTGTAAATCTACAAATGGCATCCTAGGTTATCTCCTGTTGCCTAGTAGAGTCTAGAAAAGGTACAGCATGGAAATAATGTACAACAAGATGTTTTTAATAGTAAGGGAATGAATATGCGGTGCAACATTGTAATGGCATGACAGTGACACCAAAAATAGGTTTCCTTAATTCTGAAGAATGGTCAATATAGCAAAAGGTAAGCACACATGTACCATTTATGCATACTGAATAGCTTTCGAATACCTGCAATCAAATTAAGGCTTGTGACCACAATGCAAACAGATTTACACTAGGCAGCTTATTATCTTACGGTTTCTTTGTTGAAAGGGTGCTATTAAAAGATGGGATAGTATTGAAGCTTTGGCTTATCAAAGAAAATTGTAGGATGAGAACATCACTTACTAGAATGTCAATATGATGGGTAGGCAATTGCATTGATCATGTACAGGAATTATACTATAGTGAAACAGGCAATCTTTACTCTACAAAAGCTATATTTAGGATTTTTGTGAAAAAGGCAGACTTTTTATTCATAACAGAGAAAAATGTACTCTAAACAGTAAATGATCTGGAAATAAAGGGAATAGTTAATCTGCTGTTTATTAAAGACACTTGAATGCCAAGATGAACAACTATCATGGATAAAAGTAATCTACATATCACCTCAATGTGTATTTTCAAGAGAGAAAGGTTTCTTTTTTTTTGATCTTTAGAAGTACTACTTCATCTAACTTGTAATCTTTATTTATAAATATACCTCTGCATAAATATTTTGGAAAAGACATATATGGAACCATTTCAAAATATCTCAATTTGTTTATTTGGAAAGGACTATTTCTTATTTGTAGTGGAAAACCTCAAATAGAATGCAATAAGTTAATCTCAAATTGGCATTCATAATGATTTGGTATATTTTTACCCAATTAGTTATATTTCCTGTTATAATCAAATCTTTTAACTGGAACACCCTTGGTGGATAGAGTTATCCTATTTAATCACTTGCCCTCATTAAGAAGATCACTTCAAATGGCATACAAAACTATATTAACACCATATTATTTACTATTTTTCATACATCTATGTAAATTTCTGTATAAAGATTGCAAAAGGCTGATACTTTAAATTAATATCATTCTAACCAATAGTTAAATATCACTTAATCCTCTCATTAGTACCCAAATGCTGTCTTCTTGTTCTTCAGTAAGTATTTCAGTTTATTACTCATAATGATCACTCGGTTACTGTGAAATAACAATGGATAATTATGCCCCAGTAACTGTGACCCAGTGTGATCCTTTAAAATCTTTAAGTGCATGTGTGTAGGAGGAAAAGAAAAACAGATGCAATTGGGGTGCTTACTTGAAACAAAAGGATGAGGAGGAGATAAAAACAGCTAAGAAATCAACAAAGAAAGGAACAAAATGGAGTGCGTGAATTCTTCCTCTCTTTTACTAAGAGAAGTGTAATTCTTGGCTTCTTTAGGATTTCAGTTTAGCAAGTAAGGTAGGAGGCAGGAGATAATCTTTCTACCTGATGCTGGAAATACCTCCTCCAGGGGGCTGCATCCAGATTTGGACCCCTCAGATCCAGGAAAGATATCAGCTACTGTGAAGCAAGTTCACAACAGACCACCAAGACAGTTAGGGGCAGGAGCACTTGTCCTGCGAGGAGAAACTGTGGAAGGAGGGCTTGTTCAGTCTGAGGCAGCGATGGCTTCAGAGGCACCTCACTGCTACCTGCTAGTACCTCCAAGGAGGGAACCAAGAGAACGTTGGTGCAAGGCGGGAGAGAGGATGAGAGATAAGTCATATACTAAAACAAGAGAGGCTCAGTGGAGGCATAAGGAGGAATATTTTCACCATGAGGGCAGTCATGGTGATATGGATAGATGTTGGACAGTCAAGCAGTGGGAAAGATTGCCAAGGGCAACTTGGTCTGATCTCACAGTTGACCCTGACTTGAGCAGGGGGTTAGACATATGCCTAGTCTCCTTCACAGTGTCTGGATTTTGCACCAGAATTTTAAAGCTTTCGGGATCAGGTCAGTCTTGCGAGGCCCGAGAGACTGAGATGGCCTATTTTCAACACTATAAATGAAAACATATCCCCAAAAGACTACATTATTAAAACTTCAAAGTTGCAAAATCAAGAACTTGAAAAATTAGGATGTAGAAGACATTAAGGTTATGCAACCTTAAAATGTCCTTTTGTGAATGTATTTTAGGAAGCTGTTCTTAATTGCATCAGTCCCAATCGTCTTCACAGCCGTTCTCTGTGGCTATTTGTTTTAGCTCCCTTAGGCCTTTCTGTATGCATTCTTTGACTTCACTTGTCCAGAAAGACCCAGCTCTATTCTCAGCTAATCTGTTTTGTCCCCTCCTCCTATCCTTCCCAACTCCTGGTCTTTCATTGAGTTGCTTATCCAGTTTCAGGCTACTGTTTTCTGCATGACCAGGAAGAAAATCTCTCCTTGCTAGATTCAGGGATAGAGGAAGCGAGTTTTCAAAAATGCTTCCCATTGAGTAGACTTTTAACTCTATTTTCTAAAGGAAAGAATGTGTGGATGTACATGCATATCAGCCTGCTCTCAGCTCAGAGAGTCTCTTTATCTCTAAGCAAATTTCTCAAAAGAATAGAAACCACAAGTGTATCAAGGTCCTACAAGTTATCTTAAAAATACAGATAGAGGAGAGACACACCTTCTTAATGAAGATAAAAGGCAATTCATTCAAAATGTGTTAGTTGTCCGAGAATCCACACATACATTAATCTTCAAAACAAATACAAAAAACATAACAACAGGATTTCAGTGGTTCGTCTGCTCACAGAGCACTTATTTAACTTGAAGGGAAGAAGTATTTTCCTCTTCATTTTTGGAAGCAAAATTCACCCACGAAAAATGGTCAGGATTCGGTGGTGTTATAAACAGCTCAGAACAGGGATTTTAATAGTAAGCAGCTTTAGAGTTCCACCTGTAATTATCTGTTGTGCCTCAAGTGAGAAATCATAGAATTTTACCTTGAGACAGAGGAAAAGTTGTTATATATGAACAGTTCAGGTTTTGAGTCAAGTCCAGTCTAAGGTAGTGTTAATTGATTAACACCGGTTAGAGGATGATTAGAAATTTTTGCATGATATGGGGATGAAATGTTTTAGCAGTGCAGCTGCCAGCAGAAGTCTCTCATCTTCAGCCTAGTAATGACACAAGCACTATTTCCTCTTTAACTGCATATGTTCCAAGCTTGCTTTGGCACAATAATTATATCCTATTGCAACAAATTATGCTTTGCAAAAGTAGTGAAGGGACCAGTTCTCTTCTTACAGAAAACTAAATTGCCAGTGTTTTTGGTGAAAATGAGATAATGTTGTGGGTTCCAGAGAGTCTGATCTCAGAGAGTCCCACAGCTTCAACAAGTTCATGAATAGATTTCAAAATTGTTTTTTTCACACAGGCTGAACTGTATTACAACAATGCAATTTGCTCCTTGATGTAAACTTTATTTGTGCCTTACTGCACTCCTTTTCTGCACACATACCCTGTGAAATTACATTTTGTTCAGCATTATTTTTATGCTCTTGGCTCCTGTATTAGAGAATTCATGCCATATGAGAAAGGAACAGGGAGTGGGGCAGAAGAGAGAAAAGTTGTGACAATGAAGAGTAAGAATGTCCAAGCTGTGCCAGTAGCTGCTAAAGGGAAGAGAGCTTATTCTTGAGTGATGGCACTAAGGCAAGAAGGAAGAGAGAGAGTTTTTCAATTCAAGATTAAGAAAGCTGAAATGTCTGACTTTCAAAACATCAGCTTATAAGTGGGATTTGCCGCATACAGCAAAAAAATACACTAGTTTTACCTCACTCTCCTGGCCAAAATCTTTTCTGTTTTTATTTGTTATCTATTCATCTATTCTATATTCATCTCTCATCTGTTTATCAAAGGAAGGGCAGTCTGTTAAACATGATACAAAACTTCATGGCTACTAATATGGTACAATGGGAGAGGTGCTGCTCCGTGGCTAGATCCTCATGGGCTCCAGTGGCAATGAGTTTGATGAACAGTGCACCCTTGTTGGCTGCTCTAACTTAGTCTCTCTGACTAACTATAGGCCAAAGGTTGCTTGTGACAACAAGAGTGTCATCACTAATTGGCAGTTTCCCCAAGTAAAGACAGTCTGTTTCACAGCTATGTATCACATTCATGCTTGAGTGTTCTCACTTAGCTTCACAGAACTACACTCTAGATATTACAGACTAAATCTTTATGGATTAAATCTGTAAAGATCACTTTCTTAAGAGTGATCTGTTCTGTTTTTTTATATAAATAAACATATAATTATACACAAATGTATATGTTTGTGTATATATGTGTGTGTGTGCATATATATATGTAAAACCTCCATGACCTTCAATTCTATTCATGATAATTGTATTTACTATGTGGCGTATTCCTGGAAAGAAAGGGGTAGGAATAGTATTTAATTTTACATGAGAAATGGTGCTCGAATGGCTATCTAGTTGTTTAAGAGAATAAGGTTTGTTTTCAGATATTTCAGGCAACTGCTAGCTTTTGGGTCGAACTCTACACTGACATAGCACACAAAACAACAGAACAGAACAGTAACAGTTTCACCAGCAGGCATCTACCCTACCTCAGAGTGACCATCTGTATGGGAACTCATTAAGTCCTCAGGCTCTTTTTCTAAAGCTGTCAGCAAGCCTGCCAGTTGCGGTGAGTTTCTTGGCATGACTACCTAATGAAAGGAAGTGGCCCAAGACCCCAAATACCACTTTAGAACCCCCCTGAACAGATGGAAAACAGTTTCAGTCCCTGTTCACCTGAAATAGATTCAAACTAGACAAGAAATGAAAGGTCACAAAGCTATTACCAAGGCACTCAGCCACAAATAATTGTATAAAACTGAACTGACTGTGTTTATGCATCTGTCTTGTAGTGAGCAAGGATCCTGTGAGAGCAGGTGGTAATAACAAAGAAACAATTCATGAATGTCTTCAATAGACACCATTTTTCATTACATATTATTTTTGCTCCTAAAATTCAGTGGTGTGTGTAATTGTAAGTTCAGAAGATGACCCAAAAGATAACATTCTGCATTTTGTTTCAATGACAGTGTGAATGCACACATCTTATGAGATAACTGCATCCACAAACAGTACAAAATACTCCGTGGTTACAGGCATGTGTAGATGTACCGGAGGAACAGCAAATTCTTCTCAGTCTTTCCTCTTCAGACATCCATTAACAATACTTGCTGTACCCAGGGATTTTAAAACAAAGCTTTCATCTTCTTTGGTGTGTAATAAAGTCCTGTAAACTTACAGAAAAGTGGTGGTAGCAGAGGACAGAAAGCTCAGCTCCTTGCCCCAAAGATCTAGTACACCTAGATCACCCTGGTTAGGTGCTTGCTTTACCAGTTCCCTTCCGTTAAAGACTCTCCAAGTCTCCAAGGAATTTAGTTTTCCTCTGTCGCTATCCTTCATGTTAAAACCAATTTTTTTTTATTTTTTTTCTGCCAAACCAGAACACCTCCGCTGCTGGTTATCCCAAGCTCCTGTGAATAGCAATGAGCAGTTGATCGGTGTCCTCTAAGTTTTTCCTCTGAACTGTTTCTGCAGTGTCCTTAGGGTGTGATATCCAGAGTCAGGCACAGTGCTTTACGAGGGGAGGCAGTCCTCTTTGGTTGCCGCCACGGCCACATGATGGGGACAGAGCACAGCACAGCTGGGAGACCAGATTGGGTAGGAGCAGCACGACAGTCTAATGCAGTCTGCAGATGCAGTCTGCAGGAGGGTTTTGCTGTTACGAGGTTCTGGGTTGAGCCCAGCGCTGACTCAGCCAGGACAGTTCTTCTGTCCTCAGAGCTGTAGCACTCACTATACCTTTCTTCTGCCGTTGCCTCCTACTTCTCTGATGCCTCCCTGACACAGTGCTAGAGCTACATGGGGTCTCCTGTGCATAGTGTCAGGGACCTGCTAAAAAGGACATAAGGTGGGTATTATGAGATTGTCTGGTAAATTCATGTTGCCAATATACCAAGTGATGCTTCAAAGAGGCCTGTTTGATGAAGGCACATTGGATGATTTATCCTCTGCATTTTCTAGAGTTCACTCTGGAGTCAATCTCTGTGAGCTTTCTCCCTCCCTACACTCCAGCACATATAACATACAAAGGTATAAGCTTTTATTCTCCTGGGTGCAAAGGATTTTGAAAAATCAGGAAGGATGGAGCACCACCTTTGGCATACATGCAGATGTTTCGTACGAGAGTTGTCTCTCTTGCACAACATTTGCAAATTCAAAAGGCTGAGTGTGGATTATGTTTGGTACATTAATGCTTTGATTTTTACATGGGTCTAAGAAGTTAAAACTAGGACTTATTAAGCTATTAAACCATTTTTAATGCTTTCCTGTGGGCATGCTTGAACAAAACAGGAATCCCCTCTTCTCTGGTACAGACAGATGATCCTTCTGCTTTGTGTCAAACAACCTTTTCTCAAATGCTAATGAAATCTGTGTCTATTTTGACTTTTGTAAACAGTTCAGAGTTTGTGCTGGCTTGCATGCAAAACATATACCAAGAAGGCTTTCACAAAGAAGTACCTGAGCAGGGTTTATTCATTTGGATAACCTTCATACTAATACAGTTGCACAGGTAAGGTTTTGTTCGGAAGTGAATAAGATTCAGCCAGCCCAGGGCACTGCAGAATCAAATTATTATTATTGGAAAATTAAACCCAGAGTACCTCCCTGTCTATACATATATGGGTATATTTTAAACCTCTTCCAGGTTGAATATACTCTCTTTTTCTCTATTTTTTAATAGAAACATGCAACAGCTACTATGAAAGGTTCAGTGATCTCTGTATGGAGATTTCTTTCTATATAAGGTCCGAAAAAAATTGCTACAGGCTCAGAAATTGTAAAAAAATTTAAATTGCTGCAATATTAATGAAGATGGCTTTGTCAGACATCTTGTTCTCTTCTATATTCAAATGATTCTTTAATATGCCTCTTCTTTTACCAAATAAGTTTGTTATTCTGTTTCATGTGCCTGATATTCAAAATATTACCACTCTCCTCATTGTAATTAGATTTTAGAATTTGTGCATAAACATTGTTATTTATCAGTATAGTTGTATCCTTAAAATAAATAGGACATGCATACTTGCTAATTATTCTTCACTGACTTCATTTGTGCCTTCTGAGATGCAAGCTCTGTATTAAATAACATAATTTCTTATGATGACACCATAGACACCCAATGTCAAAAACTGGAATGTCACCTAATTTGTTCTTGCTTCATCACTTCTATCAGTTCTTCCATAAATTGCAAGTCTGTCTGAACTGAGCTGTACTGCAATCTTGCAAATCCTTTGTGACAAAGCTGAGGTATTTTTCAATCTAACATTGAAGAATCTGGAACTAAGTATCCTATGTTTTAAACAAATTTTAAATTAACATTTATTTAATTTTAACTCAAATCTCTACAGTCAAGTGATTATTTTTAGTTTGAAAAACAAACAAACAAGACAAACACACAAAATCTTTTCCTTAGAGTCTTTCCAGCTAGAAGTTTATGTGCTTATTTGTGATACACCAGCCAGTGTCTGGTGCTTCCCTGTTCAGCACACACACCTCAGCATTTTTGCCACAATTTTCAAGAAACTGAAAACAACCCAAATAGATTTTTTTTTCCAGCTACATCAGAAGATAAAACAAATATTTTCAGTAGAAAGTTGTCTTTGTTGATGCATCATCTGTATGTTTTTGTGTGCGTGGAGTTTCCAGGGAGTGAAAATCATGAAAATGGAATATTTCTTCTGTTTTCTTATTTTAAATTCGTAAATGCAAGATAAATGTTATAAAATTTCTAAATACATAAAAATCTGTACTGCAGCCCATCAGTCACTCACAGCCAAAAATAATTTTCCTCACTGTGCTGTCTCTTTACATTTCAGGAGCCTAAGAATAAGGTAAGGCTTGTAAATCCTGACAGCTATAGAAACGGTGTGCTTTAACCACTTCAAATGACTTTAGAAGTCATCAGGAGAGACTAAGATAGGAAAATATTTTCTTCTTCCATGTCAGACTAGTTGCCTCTTCCTCCCTCAATACAGGTAGTAGGTAGGTAGAAAGGCAGACAGGTAGACGGACAGACAGACAGGAAGACAGACAGATAGACAGAAAGAAAAGCTACATACCATTCAGAAAGATGCCTGGTAGATTTATTAGTCCTTTTTTTTCTCTCTTTTTGAAGATTTCAGTGTTTTATGAATAGCAAGAACATTTCAAAATTTTTGCATTCGAGGTTTCAGTTTTCTTTTTTTTTTCACAGAAACTAAATACTTGCATTTAGTTTAGAATAAGTTGTTTCGCACTAAGGATGGGTTTAGGTAAAGCTTGCAGCACGGCCTGCATAAAAGAATATGAAACTGGGTAAGGGATATTCAGGTGCAAATATTTTTAGAGCACACATTTCAAGCTTTAAGAGATACCAAAGAGTTTAAGATCTTAAGTGTTCTTATTTTTGTTTATTTTTAGTTAAATGGATAAATAAGTGAATATTTAATTTTTTTATAATAATCTTTTCATAAAATCATTACGATATGCAAGTTAATTGAAAGTAGATGCAGAATACACCTGAAAACAGACACATTAGTGTGTGCACTTACTTATAAGTATGAACTATATACACTTTTTTTCCCACAAACTCTTTTAGTTTTCATCATAAATCCTGCTGACATTACAGTGAACTCCCACACTACATAGCCCCCGTTCCCAGGCTGTTCATTGCAGCAAACAGTAGAAGTCTACCATCTTGTGGCAGTAAGAGGTGAATGCTCTTTTAAAAGCTGAAAAAAACTCTGGTCAGTTAGAGAATTGGAGAAATCGGGAATACCCTCAGTTATACCAGAGAAATTCTGACATTGAAAGATTTTTCTCGAAACATTGTGAAGTATTCACTTTTCCTTTTCATAGAAAACTACATACAAGAAAGATAAATGGAGTTTTCCTAACAAAACACATTGCTATTTAGCAGCATACTTTGAGATGATACTGCTATGAACAGATGAAATTTTGCATTGCTTTGAAATGTTCACTGAAAGACAGAATAGGTAGGTGGTAGGTTTGTGATGAAGCTTCCAGTTCAAAAAAGTATGTGATGTTCTGGTTGTCGGTTGGCTTTTCAATCACGTTAAGCACTATCTGTTTGCAAAACCCTTTGAAAAATAATTATTGACTTCATTGAGCCTGAAAGAGAGAAAAAATATGCTATAGCATTCAGCATTCCACCTTGTATTTAAAGCATTGCAAAACTGTAATTAAACCATGATAAAACTGATGGCTCTCGTGAAGAAATTGGATCCAGTGAGGGTAGACCCTACTGAGGTCGTCTGGCAGAGGTCACTGGCAAATACAGCTTCTTTCTCGAAGCTCATTATAGTCTCATGATGCCACTTTCCTTTTTCTCCAACAGCAACAGTGTGAGGCTTTCGGTGACCCCATTAGCCTCTGGAATGAGAACGCCGACTAGCAGGAGATATTGTTTAGCTAATCCAAGCTGCCTCTTAGGGAATCAATATTTCTGATGTCTTAACTCTCTTTCAGTGTGCGGGCACAGTTCTGAAGTCTTATCTCTCTTTTCATTCCTGGGAGAAAATGCATCAAAGAGAGGAGAGAACAAACAATATTAGCTAGTCTGAATGCAAGTGGAATTTTTTGGTTAGTGTTTTGCATTTTCAGTTCAATTTCTGCACTGGAGAAAATGAATTTGAGTTCAGACTACTTCTGCATGTTCCAGTTCACTGTAACCACACAGTTCCCTGACCTACATTTCCAAGTTACCTCTAAGCCTTCACTTGCCTGAACTTTAAATGTGCTATGAGGACATGCAAAACAGTTCCAGTTCCTTACATTCTATTTTTTCAACCCGCTGAGTACTACCTGATATACTCAAAAACATAACAGTGTGCCTCACTGAGAGATTTTTTAAAAATGATCTCTTCATCCTGTTAGACATCTAAAATAATTGTTAGATGTTAATCTAAATCTAGATTTTTAATCTAAAATAATATTTGTGTAACCAGGCCAATGCCTTACTGTGGGACAACTATTTTCTTCCTTTTATGCCCCTCTACTATGTAGATAAATCAGGTCCTGCCTCATGACATTTTAATGCATTTGAAATCACTTATAAGAACTCCCATTGACAGACTTCTTTCTACTGTGTGAACTCTGTGTATACAGCATTTCCATTGCACCCAGTGATAGACACAATATTCTGGCACCTCAGCTGATATTTCAGAGAGAAATCAGTTTTAAGAAGGTTTTCAGTATTCCTTATTCATGTATGCTTTTTAGACAATTAAACACACTTACTGAACACTTACTGAACACTTTTAAACACACTTACTGAAATAATTTTTTAATATCACAATACCCTCTCTTAGTCTGAAGTCTATGTTAGCAGGAAACAGATACTGATGCCACAGTTGTTAAAAAGTGCATCAATAGCCAACAGTGATCAACAGTTTCTGTGCAAAAATGGATCCCTTTTTTTTACTTCTGGAGATGGTAGATTCACACCTAAGAGGTATAACAAGAAATAGCTTTTTTGGCAGGGTGAAAAGATGAGCTGACAGTATTGCAAGCAAAAATGAGACAATAAATAAAGGTAGGATGTCTGCCCCACTGTAAAACTGAGAAGAGTTTAGACATTCAGTGCATCACCACCAAGATTTTGCCTGAAGCTTTAAGTTTTTAAGATGTCTGCAATAGCCAAAAACTGCTGATGACCAGCAATTGTCCTGCATTTCTCCTGCTATCTTTTTGCAAAGACCTCTATTCTCTGCAGGTATTGCAGAGTCCAAAATAGCAGCTGTATGGTGCAAGAGTAACTAGATTAGGCAGAGCAGAGAAAACTCACAAGATTGGCAGGTGACTCAATTACTTCTCATTATTGGAAATGCCCCTCATTTTAGCAGTCAAACCTTCCTTGTTTTGAACACCCCAAAGAGATGAACCATGCCATAAATTGACAAAGAAGGTACAGTGCAAGCTGCATAATCTGAATCTCTGATCTAGACAATTAAATTTGACATGCATGCCTATCTTCCAGGGTCGTTGTGGAGCCTCAACAGGGGTTAACTGATTATATGATGGATCTGCCAGTCAACTACTGTCATTTAAAAGAAATAATGCTTAATTATGCTGCTTCAGAGAAGCATTTCCCCATTGTTTTATTGCCACAGGCTTGTCAGAGGAAACCTGGTGCAAAACATTTCTCAATACTTGAGCAAGATGATAAATCCTGCAATGCCAACTATAGAACTGATGAATGTGCAAACAAAAAACACAGAAGGAAACAATAGAAAGATAGCAATAAAAAGAAGCTTTTGGGTAGTGAGTTGCAGCCTACCTGATAAGAACGCATTTACAAAAAGAAGGGAAGAAAGGGGGAGTTTGCAGTGAGGTCATTAAAGCAAAAATCATTATGCTACCATTTTCCCCTGAAACAAATTAGACTGAAAGATACTAAACACTCCAAAGATATATAGTTGTTTCATTTATTCAACAGAGCATTAATTATCAGACACAGTACTTTGACAGAGGAGACTCTAAATGTGCATGTTTCATGAAAATGACTTTTTTCACCATTAAATTCCTATGCTAATCAAAACAATGAAAATGTAACTACAGTTAAAAGGATTTTGGTAATCTAAAGAAAACAGATTTAGCTGGTAAATATTCTTGCTTTGATGATTTGCTATCTAGAGATCTCAATTTTTGAAAGAAGCAAAGCTAGTCACAAGTCCAAATTAGGTGAAGAAATTATGGCTCTCAGTGATAAACAAATCTGAGGTTGCTACCCACTGAAAAAAAAAATGTTAATAGTAAAAAATTACTATGCAAATGTCATAACAATAGGACATTACCAATACATAAATGGAAGCATCAAGAAGCCAAAATTTTAAAGTATTTCTGACACACACAAAAAAAGCAACAACAGCAAAAAAACCAAGCAAATAAAAAGAAAAAGAAGATTTAACTGATTAAATTTATGTCTAGATATATTCAATACGAATACTACTACTAGTTTTATTAGTTCAAGCATTTGGTCGCTAAAAGGTCTATGAATTCTCTTGAAATAAACATCCTCCTGAATTTGATTTTGGTTGAATGTGTATATTTTAGAAAACATTTTGGTTCTAAAAGTGGAAGATATAGTGCATCATGTGAAAGTAACTTAAGATCTTATCACTCAGAACTGGAAAAGGTCCAGAATGACCACACCAAAGCACAGAGCTAGGTAGACACCTCACTGTGGGCTTTACAGCAGTCAGCACCTGGCAGATGAGCTTGCCTGTGGGCAACATCATGAAACTGGGAACTCACCTTTGGCACTCTAAATCACGGAGTTAAATCTTCCGATTTCAAGAAACACAAGACTGTGTTTCACAGTCCCAAATTCTATCCTGACTTCCACAACTAAATCCTTCCTTCACTTATGAGGGGCTGCCTTGCTTTTTCCTTTCAGAACATGCGTGTTCAGCAAGCCGACCTGAGCTGAATATTTGATTGCCCCCCCAGGCTAATGAGAACGCTGAACTCCAGGTGCCCTACTTCTTCAGCAAGTGCACTAACTGCTAAGCTATTGTATATAATAAGGTCAGGCCACCACTTCCTCCCCTTGTGGCCGTGTTTTGGAATGAAAATATGTCATGCTTTGGGCTCTCATAAATAGAAGTGACTAATTTATGAATGTCAAACAGATTTAAGCTTGAGATAAGTGCTGAGACACTCCATTTAACTGCTTGGGGGCATGCACATCAGCAGAAGGCTTAGGGAACTTTACCCATGGGGAGCTGAGAGCCCGCAGACTCTTTGCTGCCTAAATAGTTATGTAGAACTAAGTTGAATTGTGTACTTGAACTTAAATTACTTGCATTTCACCTGAATGAATCCTTAAATGGTTTTTCTATAATTTGGCCTTGAGTGGCAGGAACTCACACAAAGTATATTTTGGGTAATATAGCCAGTTCAGAGGACATGTAGATGTAGCCCCTAACTGCCTGTGCAGATGCTGATCCAAATCTGCTCTCAGGGAAGCTAGTGAATTTAGGTCTAACACTGAGTGGAGAAAAGTACGTGAAAGCACAGAATAGGATGGCGCTGGAGCCTTAATTTGGGTAGGAGAAAGGTTTTTGCAGCAGGACAAAAGGAGAGGGTCCTGCAGCCTATGGCAGGTGCGTGCAGATGGGCATAGAGCCAGAACTCATAACTGCCACTGCTGGTGGTACCTCGAGAAACTACACTTGGGCCCCATGCTTAGCTTGCTAAGCAGAGGAGAAGGCCCTGTTCCTCTCACAGGCCACGGGTGCCACACACCAGGATGTTGGGCGGACAGCCATGTGGATCATGGGAGCTTCCCACCAGCTCAGGGATCACAGAGGGCAGAGTGCAGCACAGGGACAACCAGGGACTGGGGCACCCACTGCTCCCAGGAGGGGTGAGCACCCATAGGACCCCACTCCTAGGGGAGGGGGCCACTCTTGGGCCCCCAGGGATGAGGGGTGCCCTGTATCTGCAGGCATCAAAGACTTCTAGAATGAGTTATAAAAGACTGGTTAGGAATTTAAAGGTATATATTAATAATTTTAAGTATCTTATACCATGGTTTGTCTGTTGTGTTGTTGATACTAATATTAAATGCAGAATTCATTGGCGGCTAATAATAATACATTGTTAATAAGTCATATAAATTGTTCAATTTTTCCTTGTGACTTTTTTTTCTTTTTTTAATTGGGAAAACAATGCCTAAGGTAAGTGTGCAAAAGCAACTCAGCTGTAGAGAAGAAAGAGTCTACTTTCAGTGTAATTGATGTACAGGCTTTAAATCCAGGAACTGTCTCTAGAAGTGAACATTACACTGTCACCTGCAATTTCTTCTTCCTAGGATGCTCTGTTACATCGTAATCAGAGAGAACAGATATTTCAGAATACCTATCACAATAAGATACAATGGAAGAATGCAGTGCCTGGCTTTAATAAATCATTAGTCTTCTACAACTGTGCTTGGGTCAAGAGTATATAAAGAAGTGTATTAATCAGTTACCTTCCTGTAGCTTGAACTTAAGATACAGAGATGGAGGGTGGCTCCTAGTCTCTTGTCATATATGACATGATTTAGAATAGGAAATAAAATCACATTTACCGAGGTGCAGCAGCAGCTATCTGATTTTTAAGTATTCCTGGGCACATAATACAGACACAAAGGCACATGACCTATATTAAGCATCAGACTCAGGCAACCGAATCATTAGAGAAACCCCACAGATTTTACAAGGCAAGTTGCTTCAAGCTCACACGACTGACAGAAGACTACCCAAAATAAAAGAAAACAGAAACCAACTCTTTTGTGTTGGGCATATGAAATGGTTTCAGGAGCACTAGTCACAGACCCAGAGAAAGGTTAGACTGCACATCTGAGGACAGAGATGCTGGAAAGGCCACAGCAGTGGTTAAATTTTTCCACCCTGCCAGTATCCAGGCTTAGCATCTTTGGTTTCCTGACCTACACTTTGATGATCGCTTAAAGTACCTTAAAGCATAAGGCACAAACAAGATGCAAAATGTTCATAAGTAGAGTAACTGTTCTGAGTCTCTAAATGTGGCTCCACTGTATTCTGCACTGAATACTCCACTGTATTCATTTCATCCAATGTATTCTGCAATGGTACTTCAACAGTTACTGTCAGGTTCGCTCACTTAGACATAAAATTTAGTCAGAACTGAATACAGTTATGTGACTCCACTCATGCAAAAACAACCATTAAAACCAAATCTTAGTCAAATTAATCTTGTATTCACCCTTGCTTTAAACAGATCTCCTTTCAGCCTTGAAAGCTGTACCTGCACCTGATTGTAGTTATTTTCCATTAATTTATCTGTCACTGCGTAAGTGCTACCTGCACAATATTTCATAAACACTCAAAAACATCATTTGAAAATTATGTTAATGTGTTGGTACTTCAGATTTCATATAAAATTTATATTTAAATAATTATATCTCATTATGCAAAACTGATAGTGAGTGCTTTTCACTTAGGCTACAATCTGGGTATAGGGCTCCTCCACATACTTTCATAGACAAATTGAATACCTTCTTCCTGAGGCAGTTCACTGAATCTGAGAATGTCACTGTCTCTTTTTCTCCACCCATTCTCTGTATTATTTAGACAGTAAAACCTTGAGGGCAGATACAGAGACAAGCACAAACAGTCCCTACCTCTCTAGATCAGTATGATCTTTATGCAACGTGGTAACAGTGGGCTGTGTTCAGATTGACAACTCCAGTCACACAAAGGATTGTGAGGAAACATAGGTATTAGCTTAGAAAAAAGGTAGATGACGGACAAAAATGCACCTTCAGAGATATTCTTCCATTGAAGTAATACCGAGAAGGAGTTAGAGCGCCAAAAAAAACCCACAACAACAAAAAACAAACAAAACAAACAAAAAAGGTCTTAAAAGTTATCTAAAGAATGATCTTGAACTACGGGCTGTTTCATGTGATAACAGTTATAGTATAAATTATACAGTGTTGTAAGACCATCATCTCTTGGGGAGAAACAGAAGAGGACCCACCAGAGCAGGTATTCCTCTAGGTAAGGTCAAGGGAAAGACTTGAAAAATATATCCAAAGGCCCTAGGGAGGAAGGATATGAAAGGCTGACACTTGAGCAGACTTCCAAGACTAGAAAGAGAGGTGTGGGAAGAAAAATGGTTCATGGCATAAAAATATACTGCTTTTCGTGTGAAGGCCATAGGTTTCCACATGTAATGGGACCAAGACTTATGACCATGCTAAGAAGTGCATATAAGGTCTTTGCAAAGTTTAATCACAAATCCCATCTGTTTTCTCACTTCAGTCTTTAAATATAATCATATGAAAATTCACATGATTTCTGTACTTTTCTCTAGTTTTCTATGTACTAATAACAGCTGGCCTTAGAAGACGAGAATTTGCTTAAATTCTCATCAGGATTATTGATCTATTGCTATTAAATACTGTGCAGTCAGAATTTCCTTGACTACTTTGTTTACAGAGTTTATTAGCAAATATTTACCAATATACCTCAACTGTGGCAGTCTTTAATAATGATGGAAAAAAAATCACCTTAAAATATCTGACTTAATTCCAAATAATACCATGAAGACTGTTCCCTTTCATTTCTTTCTGTATGATCCCACCTCTCACTCTGCTGACAGTTATTGCGTTTCTCTCCTGCAAGACTTGTCCCAATCCATTTAACCTCCAAATCAATATTTCAATTTAACCGATTAATACCAATTAAATCACCCTTCATTTTCAGTACTTGAACCAAATACAATAGTCTTATTATCCATGGGCTTACTATTAGTATGTAACACAACAACCTTTTCCTAACTTAATGTCCATTTTTCTTGCAGCAACAAGTAAAGCATTTGGCAATAAGCTTGTTCCTTTCCAGTATGCAAAGTTTTGTAATAAAACAGCACGTATCATTTTTCGCTCACTGGGTGCTGCAGTAATCAGGAGTGAGATTACGAACTCAATTTGTACAGTTACATTGTACGAACTGGTAACTTGAGGCTATTACGGTCAGAGAGTAAAAGAAAGGTAATTTCCAGCATGATTCACCCAACCCATGAGTTATTTGCTTTAGGAGGAGACAAACTGTGACACACAAGTGTCGATTTCCCTCCATTGACTGTACAGGCATGCAAGATGGTTGCTTCAAAATGAGGAGATGTCCTTATTGCATATGTCTTTATTAAGTCAGATGAATCCCACCCTGGGTGTTTAAACTTAGCTAATGTGATCTGCTACATTTGCAATCAGCATTGGAAGGAAAGGGAGCAATAAGGCACAATTACGCATAATGTTGCCATTCTGCTCAGCTCTTCTTCATGGCCCAGTAGCTTGTACCTCCCAGAGGATTGGTTTTAATACAATGCCTTTGTGCACAAAGCTAATGAAGACACATAAGCAACCACCCTCTCTGAAAAGGCAAATATTTGAAGAGACTAAAACAACATATCAGATCTGGCAGCTGTGAATTTGAGACTAGTATTAAAGGGATGGGATTTGCACTGTTATTCTTTTACCAGCACTGCTGGTAAAGAGATTTGCAGCTCGTACAAAATCTGTATCAGAGTATGAAGATAGCTATAGAGATACAAATAATTCCTTTATAATTTTTAAAATGTTTATAGCTAAACAGGTTCTGATTCCTCTTCTCACCACTATGATGCTAAATTGAAGTGAGGAGAATGAATTTATTGAAAACGTCTCAAAGCACTGTTTTCTAAATGACTGAAAAATGCCCTTTCCACCTTTGCTTTTCCAAGCTGGTCAACAAACAACACAAAACAAAGCAATAAGTTTGCTCAAAGCTTCACAAGGATCAGTTTGTGCTAGGAATGTGTGCATGTATAAACATAAATAACCAAAACTCTTATACCACAGAGAGTTTACTGTTTAGTATGAACATTGAGAGTAGGTAGGTTCAGATGTGAAGACAAGAAAAAAAAAAAGAAAGTTAAATTAATGGAAAAAAAAGGTGCAATTAATGACAAGGCAAACCTTGTACTACAGTGTTGTGGTAGTGGCCATAATACTTAAGATGTTAAAACCAATTTTTTCAAGTGTTAGCCCTAGGATAACAGACTCGTTTCTGTTCCATTTGAGGAGATTTGTAGCTTAGGCTGGCCTTTGTGTTACGCGTATGCTCATGTGTCTTCTTGTCTTTCGGAAAACAAAACCAAAGTCGTTCTCTTCCCTTAGGTAAAACTAAGGAAGTTCAGCAGGAAAAAGAATATTTCAGAAGCAAGTACAGAGCTGATGGCTTTCGCTCACTGCTATGTCACAGGCATAAAAGGTATTTTTATTAGTACTGCTGCTCCAGAAGCATCTCTTTTCTCTTTCGGGTCTTATATATGTGAAAAGAGGGAAGGAGAAAAGATTTTCCCTAGCAATTTGTTCTGAGGTAAGACTCAAAGGAAAAAGAAATGCTGCTGGTGTGGGACACCGCTGCCCTCTGGCGGGTGAAAGAACATATATACGACAGCATGAGATACTCTCCTCATCACTGTCTCCCTGCATTTTTGAGAGATTACTGAAAAGATTATGGCTGTGTGGGGTTAACTACCAAAAATTAACAAGGAATGAAAGATAAAGGAGCTGCATTTATGTTTCAAAACCCCTTACTCTAGTCTTTTTTTAATGTTCTATGATCAGTGAAGAATATGAGTGAGCATATGGCCAGAGAATGCTGGAAAAAATAGGCAAAGAACAAAAAAAGAATTTAGAAAGTGATGGAAACACGTCAAGCCATTTGCTTCTCCTCTTGCTACTACTCACTGTTTCTGTTCATGGTAGAGAAGATATTTTTCTGGCTGGTAACTGTACTACCATGATTTTACAGATGGAGATGGTCAACCTGACTTATTTCTTTTATGAATCCTGCTTTAAAACTGCTCTCTGGTTGCTATCTGGTTATGTCAGCACCATAATAGTTCCCTTAGAGGAAAGAGAAATACATGCTGAGGACTGTCACCACCTATTGAATAGCTACATACAACTCATCTTTCATGGTTTATTGTGACTGGAACTTCTCTTTTAGTATGGGAAATAAGAACAAGTCTCTGGATGTCCTCTGCCTTCAACCCCCACCACATGCTCCAATGCAAACTTAAGGCGTCAATACAAAGTTAATGAAACTATACAATGAGGATGGGGCAAAATTGTCCCAATAATCTCTTCTTGCACCTATAATAGAAATTACTTATCAGGTCATATTATCTTTTCTATTAAGAGCCACACCACACAGTGCAGGAAGTGGATGAAGTCTGCAGTCCAAGGACAGATTTAACAACTTTTTCATCTGCTTTTTTTCCCTCAAAGCATAGCTCTTGGATCATTGCACACTATTAACTATTTCTGCCTCCAGAAGAGGATTTATTTTCCCCTGGGTTTTTCTAGAGTATTTGTTGTGGTAATATCTCTAAGTAGAATTTTACAGCCTTCCATACACCCGAAGCACAGCTCCTGCTAAACTCACAGTTGCAGCTGTGAGTTTCAACACTTCTGCAAACCAGATCACAAGAACCTCAGTCAGACAGCTAGAAAATGAGGAACATTCAATCAGTGACCACCTGTAAAAAACCTAGTTTAAGGAACCTCTGAGGTAAGGACAAGAGCAGCCTGGAAATTTTCTGACAAAACAGCACTTCATCAAAAATAGGCATTTATTGACCCCAAAGTGTTGTGTTTAAAATAGGTCATGCTGAAATATTTTGAAATAGCAGTCACTAGTCCCCAAGAAGCTCATCTAAAGACAGTCCTGCATCCCAGGACAAGAAAATTTCTAAGTTGCATGCCATAACTGCATGTTCGGGGAGCCGGACTTGGAACAAGCCCAGAATTAAAGAAAACACTTCAACAACAACAACAAAAGAGTGAAAAATAAGCCTGGCTTTTCAGGTATCTATCAGGGACAATTTGAACTGCTTTGACCAGGAGAATCTAACCCCTCTTCCTACAAGTACTGCCTCATTTTTTATCTCCTAGCAATATTTCTGGAAAAAAAAAAAAGCCAGTCACTGAGTTTAATGAACTTCCCATCAATATCCCAGCTTTGTCAGGATGAAGCAAGTGTCTTTTATCCATTGAGTGAAAAAAGGGGGGCAGAAAAAAGAAGTCATATGAAACCTGCAAGTGAGCGAATTAAGATTATTACAGCTGACCATATGTCCTGATTCAATTTACACTCTTTGAGTTTCGGATCATGCACTACCTGATGCTTGCTAGCAGCTTCCTGAGCTTAACTGGAACCAGCAGTGGGCATTTCATAAATATCTGGTAACACTGTTGGAGGTCACACTGAGGAGTCTGAATTTCATTTACACTCAGGAAATGAGTATGTTTCTGTCACCAGCAGGACCCTTTCTGACCTGTTATCTCTAGTTTGAATCTTTTCGCTGTCCCCCACATCCCTCTGTTTCTTACCATAGAATCATTCAGGCAGGAAGGGACTTGGAGAGGTCTGTAGTCCAGACTGCCCAAATCAAGATGAAAATTGAATTCAGACCATATTGTTCAGAGCTTTAATCCAGTTAAGTCCTGAAAATACTCAGGAATGGGAACTGTCTCTCTGGGCAACCTGCTTCAGCACTTTACTGTCCCCTTGGGAAACACTTTTTTTTCTTATATCACCTTGGAACTTCACATTTTGAATTTGAGTCTCTTCTCACACCACCATCTTCTTAATCTTCTTCTGGGCAGGAAAGTTGCCATTAGGTTTCCTCTTCTTCAGGTGGCACAAACACATTTCTTCAGCTGCTCCACATTGAGATGCATGTGCTCCACCTCATCCACCTCCTTGCACTCTAGCTGGGCTCCTTCAAGTTTCTCATCATCTTTCCTGTATTTGGGTGCCGGGTGGAAGTGGTCCAAACTAGATGCAGTACTCTAGATGTGCTCTAACAGATGTACTGAGATAAAGGCAATAACTGTTTCCCTTCTTCTACTGGTGATACTCCTAATAGTATGTGGTTAAGCCTTTAGTCTGATAGCACTCACCGAGGACTTACCAAGGTGGTAATCCAATGCACACACTCATTGCTGAAATGCCTCATGAAGCACAAGAGATTTGGAGTTTGTTTCATCAGTTTCCCATGTCTGAAATTCCAGGCTAATAATACCTTTTATTTATTGTCAGTCACCATAATTCAATCAAGTCACTACTGTTTATAAACATGGATAAGGAGACTGCAATATACAAAGAACCTTTTCTTTACTAATTACACAACAGTCAGCCCCTAGAACACTTTTTTTTTTTCAAATGAAGCAGAATTCATTACTGTGCTTTTTAATTTTTTTTTTCTGTCACAACAGCACTTCAATACTTCTGTGAAGGTCAGTGAAATAGTATTTCAGGTTGGTATTACAATAACTCCTAGAAACCTTGACCTATATACAGGCATTCATGGGGAAAAAAAAATAATAAAAAAATCTTGTCTAGTGAATAAAGCAGACAGACAAAAGAAGAATTCTGCTTAGAACTACTTACAGCTTTGATTTTTGTGTATGGCAGATTTGAGCAATATTCTTAAAAGCACACAGTAAGTCTTCAATTAGCCTAATAACTGAACTGAAATTTATGGGATACAGATGTAATTTCTTAACTGTATGATGTCTTTTTTTTTTTTTTTTTTTTTTTACTATATTCCTTAGAAAGTCAAAACACATATATTTATAGATGTTACTTAGAGTCTTCCAATGCCTAAAACAAATTTGCTTTCTGGTAATGCCATGATGGTTATATCTCACATCTATATCTGCTGGGTTTCATTTCTGGGTTTGCTTCTTAAAATGAAAAAAAGGTCTAGGAAGGCATGTGTGTGTGGAGGAAGGTGAGAGACTGAATTAGCAGCTTTATTGAAATCCAGTATTTTTTTCTCAGAAGCATAGGAAGAGAAGAAAATTGCACTAAGTATAATAAGAAAAAAAAGGGGCTTCAGAGGAGTCTAACTGCACCAAAAAAAGTACCATCTCCATCCAAGGATATTTTGGCCCTTCTTCGTGGTATTGTAAGCTGAAGCTCATCACCTTCTTCTAATTTTGCAATGCCTGGCAAAAGATTTGGAATATTTTTAAGTCAATATTTCATATAAAGTATCGTCATAAATCATATTTAATTCAATATCACACACCCTTTTACAAATTTCAGCATGTCTTGCCTTTTTATCATTAGATAAAATCTTACACAACTAAGCCCACCGGAAGTTGATATTTGACAACATCTGTGGAGTTGGGGCTATCTTTCCCCAGTAATTCTGTCCCGTGTTCAACATGTCATACTGCAATTTAGCAGATGTTCTTCATGTTATGGTGACACAACTGCCAAGGACAGCAGTGGATGCTCTTGGTCCTAAACCACTCGAGTCTCGCACTTTTGGAGGAAGTTTCATCAGCTTTGCCATCGTTTGAAGTTACCAAACATCAGCTGATTCACTGCAACTGCGAACGACAGAAGTGCTTCCTGCCAACCACGCATCAGTTGACATGACAACTGAAAGCACCACGCCTTCAGACTGTGGTCATTGAGCTGGAAGCACAGCCAACACGTGCTGCAGCACATGGGCAGCACGGTGAAGTATTACACTGAGATTTGCTGCTCCAGAAGAAAGTAGAGGGTGAGGATTTGGGAAGCAGGAACCAGGAAGCGGCAGAACTGAGTAGAGATCCTAGTTAAGACGGAAGATGTAAAACAAGGGTGAGAAAGAAGGCCTCATGCAATTGAAGCTGGTTATGATGCAAGAATGTGTGAGAGGAGGGGAAGAAAGTTAAGGAAAAAGTTTGGATAGTCTTGTTTGAGAGGAGGAAATAGCTGATTTATTCTTATACAGAGAAAAAAAAAAGTTAGCTTCCTTTCCTGTCATTTTTGTATAAAGCCAATATGTGCCAACACTGAACTGCTGTCATTGAATGTCACCCACTTTATATACAAGACATTAGAAAAGACAGCTTTCTATTCATAGAGCTCTTGCTGGAAAATAAGAATACAACAAAAAAACTTCCATATCTACCAACTGAGAGGAAAGAAATATGAGTGAAAGAGATACTGAATAAGGTTAAAAAGGCCTTGACCATTATTTCTTAAATACTGTTACAGGAATATATATCTATGTTGAGTACTTGGTCTGATAGACTTGCACTAAATATTCTAAATGGTCTTTCTTATATAATTTTGGCTTGTATGTTTTGTGCAGGTCACTGAAAATAAGATTTGTATAGAAACTAATTACTTTTCCATCTATCCAAACAGTGAAACTGCAATGGTCATTATTAGGTGCAAAGAAACTAATAAGGAAAATTCCACAAGAAAGCATATAAAAATTGGATGTCTGAAATTCATTTTTGATGTATTAAAGCAGAATATAACTCCCAAATGTTTTATTGGTATACCTAAATATTCTATTCAACTCTTAGGTTAAAATGAATTCCTTAAGGACAGTGTGTACTCCTCTTTGGCTGATGCAGGCATGTAACTGTGAAAACACTAAAGCCACTAAAGTATCTAAGCCTCTTATTCAGTGGATAGAGAGTAAGATAAGTTATTCAGATCACTTTAATCACTTTAAATAATAGATAGATCACCTCAGATAAATTAGATGCTTATAGTCAGATTATAAATATTATATATGAAACTATGCTTTTTTTTCCAAAAGTATTCTATATTTTACAATTAAGTTGATCCAGGAATGTAGCTAATATAACTGCTACAATACTTAATTACTCATTACTACAGCCTCTACTTGATACAGTTTATTTGTAAACAAAGAAAAGAAAAAAAAAAAAAAATTACCAGCAGTATAGCAAGAATTATTCGGATAAGACTGTGGCATATTTTGGATGCAACGAAATAATGTCACCAAACTGAGATCATCACCAAACACGTGGGCCTTCTTCCTCTGTATTAAATGTCCCATAGCAAATGTTGTATCTGTATATAAAACCTGGAGAAGGAAGAAGAAAACACTTCAAGCATATTTTATGAAGACATTAAAAATCCTTAAAATCTTGAAGTGAAGTGACCTGAATCTCATACTGAATGAATTGAGCATTTCTACCTGTCCATATATGAAAAAGTATCCTGTTTCTTTAATCACTATTTTATTTCCTTGTTCTTCCAGAGCTGTTCCACGTTTAAAGCTAAGGAGCCATGGGACAATGCTTGAGTCATCTAGAAGAAAAAAGAATTTGGGGTTAATGAGAAAAACAATTTACTTTCTTAATTTTCATCTACTAAAATGTAACAGTGCTGACTTCCAGTCTTAACAGTGGGATTTCACCACTGAAAATAGAATATTTGCCTGTATGTCCAGCTACATAGACTTTTTTGGAGTTTTTTGTTTTGTTTTGTTTTGTTTTTACAAAAAAAAAAAAAAGAAAATCATGACATAACTCAGTCACTTCTTTGAAGTTATCGAAAATTGGATGAACAGGCTAATACATCAAATACAACTAAAAATCATTGGTATATTCTTACCTTTCTGTTGGACATCACTTCTGCTGTCAGCAATCAGTTGCAAGCAGGCCTGCAACACTGTAAAGTGAAATCAGTTAAAAATCAAAGGTATATAAATCATTAATAGAATAGAGCAAGCTTTTGGAAATGTGTTTAAAGAAAAAGAAGATGAAAATGACAAAACCCACTTCCTTTAGTCTCACCACGTATTTGCAGATTGAATCTACCTATTGATTTTAGGACAGACACACATCACAAGTCTGTGAAACATTAGAATCAGTGAATCTACTAAACTAATAATTTACTAGGAATCAAGGAAAAAAAAATAGAAAAGAAAGGAAACCTGCTTTAGATTGCTGAATCTTTATCCCTGATTACCTTTTTCACATGTAAAATTGCCTTCTTCAGACAGATTTGGCCACTCTGTCTGCAATGGGAAGTGCCTTTCTCTCTTCCATCTACCTGAATGCCTCTTGGCTTAGAGTAAAACAAATCTGAGCTTCAGGGTTGTGGTCGAAAGGGTTTTTGAATAATTAACAATGGATCCGGAATACAGGATTGCTGAAATGCTTCTTTAAATTATGTAATAATATTTGAGCTGAATACCACCATGATGTGTAGCTGAACAGAACAGGTTGGATTGACAATGACAATGTATGCCTGACCACTTGTGATTTCCGACAACAGCTTTGCTTTCATGACATTTTTCTTTTCTGGTTTATACTGCTCTGTGGGGTATGCATGGCAAGAAAACATTTCAGAATCTATCTTATGCCACGTAGTGGACAGCCAGTTCTGAAGAAATTAGTGACTCTATGTGCCTTTATAAATCATCGGCAGTGCATGAAAGGATGCAATCTGTATTAGTTGAGCAATGTAAGCACCATTTTAAAAAAGATAGCAAAGTCTTACTTTTGCAGCTGGATACGAACTCAACTTTATTCACATCAGCATGATTTAAGATCTGATATCAGTGTAGTCAAATTCCCCTCCCACGCAAGTTTTGTGTCTTTTAACTTGCCTAATCATTTTAGTATCATATGATCTAACTTGATAAACCATCCAAAGAAAATTGCTGGTTTGTTAAATATCTACGCATGGGTTGAAAGTTATGTTTAGATATCTGAGACATAAGGCATCTATTTCAATTTCTGCTGAATCCAAAAGAAGCAACCACCCTGAACTTTAAAAAACAGACATGTCTATTTAGGTTCCTTCTTTGGTTTTGATATGTTCTCTATAGTCTTCCTGAAACAAGCTTAAACAGTGGATAATTCTGTTGATAGGTTATGTGCATTGTTCTTGAATGATTTTTCTTCTCATAACTTCTTTAATTCTTTTCATGAGAAATATTCTTTTAATTTTTGCTTGTGTATTCTATGTAGACTGACTAATGTGGTACTTTTTAACTGAAAAGGTTTTCTGAGACATAAATTATATTATATCCTTCATTAAAATGGTTTGGCAATAGTTACAGACACAACTCAAATGTAACTAACACCCTCAAAGTATTTGTAGCTTTACCTTTATCTTAATAGAATTAGCTGACTCTTACAATAGAAATAATAAGGAATTATTTATTAAGTATGATTTATGTGGATGTCTATAATGCAACATAAAGTAGATATTTTAGCCCTAAATGAGAGCCTATTTTATATATTTTAGGCTGCAATGTTCAGCATAAAATGCAACACTCATTCATTCATTCATTCATTCATTCAGTAAGTGCAATTCTTCATGTAAAACTGCAAGTATGGGATGAAGTCCTTGTCCTTTCATGCAGGAGGGGCTACTTCCTTTTAATTTAGTCTGTAGTCAGCAGAAACAATAGAATAACATCTCTTTACAAGAAGTAGGTCTTTATTTTTAAGTTTAGAGAACTCTCATATTTCCTCTCTTCATACAATTTATATAAGAAGTATTTTGAATAACTGGGGAGGGAATTTCATGTCTGATATTTGTTTAGACTAGTGGCAAAGGTTACATTTCTAATTCAAAGATCTTCCAAGTCAGAATCTAATTTTAAAAGTTTGCTTCATTCCTTTCTCACAGAAAATCTAAATTTTCTGTGAGAAATAAACAACATACAAGATCAAAACATTTCTATCCAGCAAATAGATGAATTTCCAACAAGCTAAATATATTTAGAACAATGGCAAAGGTGATAAATTGTTATAACTTAGAATTGCAGGATACTATGTTCTCTGTGGTCATCAGAGGATGAACTAGTTGAAAAATATCCAAATCTCATGTCTTGTTTGTGTATTTCACTGCTTTAAAAGCTTGCTTAGAATTTCTCTTCAATTCTTTCAATAAAAGCAATTAAACTGAGTGGTATGGATAATCTCAGTATACAGAACTAATATATTCTTCTGGTTTACTAATCTGGTCTCACCAAAACTTGGCTAGAATTTGGGATTACAGAGGACTTGATGCTTATCTCTCTAGCTCAAGACTGAAATTAGAATAATACAGTATAAATCAGAACTTGGCCCATGTTAATGAAAAATATTTTTCATAAATTGAATTGGCTTAGGTAGCAAAACCTATATATTTTTCCGGGACACATATGGACATAGATCATAGTGAGAAACATTCTGGCAATGCAATGAATAATTGTGACCTGGGCATATAGTTTAGAAATGGTTTCTGTCATGTAGCAGTTTTCCTGTATTGATAAAATTTGTAAAAAAAAAAAAAAAAACACACCAAAAAAACCCCCTCCGTTCTTAAGTATCTTGAAATTACGTGTACCAGAAGTGGTTAGATGATTTATCTGTCTGCATATTAATAATATGTGCCTTTTGAAATCTCCCATTAACACCTACTCATTGCAACCTCAGGTTTTGACTGCCAGCTGTATAGCTTTATTTGGAATTGATGTTCAAAATGCATTTCTTCAACTTATGTGAGCTGGAAACCTTTTCAAGACACAAAATGTACAGTACAGATGTCTCTTGTATTTATCCATAAGCATGTACAAATGCATGCCCTAACAAAAATATCAAAATAATATATCAGTTCTCATTCAGTTGTCATTTTAATATAAGACCTATTTGTTGGCCACTTTTACAGACACAATATTAAGAAAAAACAAACAAACAAAAACAACAACAAAAACTTGTAAAATGGAAATTCCATATCGTTAAGAAAGGCTTTCCTGGTCCTAAAGAGATTCGTAAGAGTATCCGTGTTTATTTCTGGAGTTTAATAATTAAAGTTTAAAAACAGTAACAGAATCAAGTCACAGCTTTTTATTTATTAACAAAAACAGTTCTATCTTTTACCATTCCTCTCTGATTTAAAAAATCAGGACACATTGAAGTGCGATTATGAATGGACAATAAATTATCAAACCATACTCCAGACTCTATTTGGAGCCCTTGTTCTAGCAGAAATAAAATGAAATAGAATGAAAACAAGGAAGTCAATTTATAGTATTGAGGCTGTAGGACAATTTGGAGGCTGCTAGGATTCTGACACTGAGCAACAAAGGCAGGAGAATAAAATGGAGGAATAATAGCTCTACGTATGTGACCAAGTAACAGACAGGATTCAGCACCATGAACAACACCATATGCCTCTATTTTTGCCACTGCTCTGCTAAAAAAAAAAAAAAAATAATGTGACAAATTGACTGGGAAGGCCACAGTCATCACTGAAGAAAAGTGTGATTTGGGAAAATGTAACGTCTTACTGAACATCTTATTGACAAATTTAGTTTGTTATAGTTTGAACAGGCAGAAAGGTAATGATGCCTAAGAGATGGTCTTCCATATTAAGTCCAAGATACGTAAGTTACTCTTTTATACATATATATATACACACACACACACACACACACAAAATAGCGTGATCTTCTTAAAAAATAGTTTGTAGTAGATCAGTCAGTGTAGTTGACTATTAAATGGACTATATTTAGTAATTTTAATGAACGTTTATGTTCTATGTTTTCTGTTATCCATCTAGACAATTTAAAAACTCTTTATAGAGCTCTTTATAGAGTTTTAAATATATATATATAGTGTGTATATTAGAAATATATATATTGTATATTGTAGAAAAAGAATTGTAGAAATATTCTAGAAATAAAATTCTAGATAAGCTGGTTCCTATGTGAGGTAAGTAGGGATATCTGATGAGGAAAAAAAAGTCTTATCTCTGTCAGAAGCATAGCTGAGAAGCCCCAAACCTGCTATCCATCATAAACCTTAAAAGAGCATCAGGAATAAAGATAAAAGTTACTGTAAGGACTACAGAGTAACTTGCAGAATACCGGTGCAAGTAACCGGAGATTTAACTCAGTTAAAAAAGAAATGTCTCCTTATTTTGATGGTGCTTGGGCTTTACGTACAAAAGGTATCAAAAAACTATAGAGAAAATGTTGGGGTAGGGAAAAAAAGGGAAGCTCCATGACTCCTGTGATATTCCACAGGAAGCAGGCTATAAGAAATGACAATTAAGCAATCATGTCTCTAATACTGTCTGTGAAATCACTTTTAGCAAAGACTCTGAACTAAATATTACCGATTAGTGAGGAAAAAAAAAAAAAAACAAAACAAAACAAAACAGCAGCTCTTGGATCTCCTATGTGATTTTTTTTTTTTTTTTTGAGAGAGAGAGAGAGACTTGGAAATAAGTAGCGTACTTATGCTTAAATTTAAATGAGTAAAATTAATTTAGCAAACTGAAGTTTAAGTGAAATATTGTTTAGGTTAACTGATCAATCTAAAGCATGCTTTACACAAAGTCTAATTGAGGCTTTTGCTACATAATTACTCCATTTCATTTTAGTCAAATAATGATTCAAGGTGCCAGCATTCATCAGTTGAAACAATCTGAAAATATCCATAGGAGGATTGAACTAATTTAGCAATTCAGGAACATTTTCAGTAATACATTGCAATTAGATTAGATACATATTTGTGTTAAAATTCTGCATTTTATACTACCACAAGTCAGGAGCGAACAAGCAAATAAAAGTTTAGAGACTTTTCCTTAAAGGAAATAAATTTCTCTCATGAATATTCCAACACTATAATACTCTCAAAACGTGTTTAACAGAGCACAGTCATCAGTGTTCTCTGGTACCTTTTAGAAAGGTCATGAGAAAAACCTAACCTGAACTCTTTACAGCTTGCCTCCTTTGACAAGTACAAACAAGCCCTTCTCTTTGAATGTTCCTACTTCCCTAAACATAAGGAGCTTTTCTCGTCACTTCTCTCTTTCAGGATAAGCAAGTTTTCCTAGAAAAATGACTTGCATTTTTATGTTTTTAGTCAGTTTTTCCTCTCTAATGTTGACTAGAGAAAACGAAACTGGACCTTAGCCTGAGATGAGAGTAATAGAATTAAAATAGAACAATTTAACATTTGCACAAATCAAAGCGGTCTTTACCACACTGCTCATATTCGAGAAATTGTGGGGCTGTGAGAACTAGATTTAGAATACAATTTTAAAGTTTAACATGGAGATAGCATGAATATCTCCAATAGTCATGAAGGGAACCATTAAGGAATACACTTTTAGTTATTACCATGTATTCTGGTATGTATATAGACATATATACATTTTATATATATAAAAATATGTACATAAGGACAGGTTATTGGAGCATTAATTAGCTTACAGCAGAAGATCCAAGTCAAGGATTGCCACTCATTTCAGAAAAGCATCCAACCACAGTGCCCCCAGCTACTCCAGCGGGTGTTACTTACCCGTGTCTTCAGTGTGGATTATAGACCTCCTCGCCCTATTCCTGCTCCCGTTCCAGATTCCCTGCTGGAAGTGCTCGGCTGTGGCAGGAGCAGGGACCTTGCTTCCCTAGTGGAGACGAGTAGCAGTGAGCAACAGCAGCCTCAGGTCTGCTGCTCTGCCCGTGCACCCCCTGCCACCAGAAGACCACCTTGCCCACTTACCTGCCTGGCAGCAGCTCCTGAGCCTTCCAGGAAGGAAGAAGCGGGGGCACCCGCTCGGTTTTCTTCAGGGGACACCAGTGGCTGGTCTAGCCGGGAGCTTGCCTGGACCCTGTAGATCAGCTCACTACGGAGAGCTTCTACTTCTGTTTTCAGGATGATAACATGGTAAAGAGACATTGCTGCAAGACAAGAGGACAGGAGCATTGCCAGCCACAGGAATGTGACAGAAAAAAGTCCCCTGGTGCCCCAAGCAGTATCAGAGGGGGCAGAGGGAGGGGAGGCGGTATCCTTCTGTGGGATGACGTGCACACAGTCCACGGATTTCATCGCTGCGCTTTCCTCATTAAAGCCAGAGGGATAGTTCAGCTGCCTCCTTCTGAGGTGCAATCCATGTTACCCGTTGCTCTGTGAAACTAAGAGCATCCAGAATAAGTGAACAAAACGCCCAGATCATTTCCTGTCATATGAAGCTGTTGATATAACCATTAAACTTAATGTACAGTGAGCGTCTAAGATTAGGTCTCCTGTTAGCTTTCTTCTCTCTGTGCTGCATTTTGGCAACAAATACTTTCTCATGAGCTGCTTGCTCAATCTACCTTCCTCCTTTCACTTTCAACTATTCATTTATGTGGCAACTTGCTACTACCATTTTGCACTATCTTGAAATTTAGGCGTAACTGGTACCACTTGTATTCAGAGCCTTATCTAGAAATGCAGAAGAAATATGTTTCCTGGCAGTATCATTTAATGTTGCTTAAGAGACATATGCTCATTGTGATGTATATGTATAAATATACACACATATATATACACACATATATATGCATTTGTATTTTCATTTCTAAAGTGCATATATGCCTGCAATGGCTCATATAATAATTTTTGTGGTTTTCTAAAACAGTTGACAAATATTCCCAGGCATGAGTAACAAATTACTGCTCTCTCAGTTGTATGAAGTGGCAAGTTCTATGAGTTAAATTTATCACGCTAATTTGAGAAGGGATGATTTCTTATTAAACTGATTTAATAAATGTACTGACTTTGCTACATAGTTCAAGGATCTGGATTGGTACAATGGGAATAATAGAAGGAAAAAGAGAAAGCAAGTGGAAAAAGCTTTAACTACAAAAATGCATGCTTAATTTTTCAGGTGAATTCTGTAGGACTGGCACTAAATTCAACTGGTTTTAAGATCCTACTAATTCTTTCATATTAAAACCCTCCATTAATAATTCCTTCCTTAACATATTTGCCATCTTCAACATCAAGGGTACCTGAAACACCCAAAACATGCTTACAATGTCTTCTCACACACACACAAAAATAAAGTTTTATTCTTTTGTTAAGGTTTTCAGTGGTTTGGGCCAGAAAATCAAAAGTATCATGCTAAGACTAACAATTCCTGCAGAAGAGTGACATCCTCTTTTGCCACGAAAGTAAACTTTATATTGCAGGAGACAGAGCTTTTACAGGTCTGTCTGAAAAGTGTGCAACGAACCCTGCCGGTAACACCTGCCAGAAGAACACCTTCAGATCAAACTGATCCTCATAGGAAGGAGAGAGAGAAGAAGAAACAGAGAGAAAATAAAATTAAAACCTTTTTCTCTCCTCTTAAGAAAAAGGAGAGAACAAAAAATCATCTATCTCAATGTGCTCCTAGAAGACACATACCACGAAAAACGATAATGAAACTAACAGCAGAATAGTGAGAGCAGAATACTACTCCCATTCCAGATCTATTTTCAAGAATAAGCTAAGGTGTAGCTGTCGATGAGGCTGCATTTTAAAGTAAATTTAAGAGGTATTAAGGTAGATTTTGTGGAACAGAATAAGCTATTTTTTCAAATAATACGATATGCCTGGAAGTATTGGTTGAGATTAGAACTTCATTGTTCTGGAGCAGAGAATGACTGTGTTTCAAAAGTAAAACAACACGCCTGCTAGAAACTAAGTGCTATTTAAGCAAATGAAACCAAAGGAGAGAATGCAAATTATGACCAGTGATTCATGAGTATGAAGAAACAATCGGCTAGAGAAGTTTTTGTGATCATTAATGTATAAGAAAATAGCTGACATATAATAATTAGCATCACACAAGTTACTCTTACATAAAATAGGCGCTAATCACCCATGCCTTCCTCAAATAAGGTCATTACTTGGGCTGACAAAAGCAATTGTGGGGGCACGGAGAACTCCTCTAAGACATTTGGCTTTGACTTGCTCATCCGTTTGATAAATTAGAATTACAAAGGGGAGAGAAGAAATATCACAGCAGCCTACAGATGACCAAGTGTTAAATTCCAAAATATTTACAACCAAGTTGCAAAGGGATCACTCTATTAATCCTGTGCTGTTTTATTGCTCCATAAAGATCCAATGAAGGGATAAGAACAAAAACAGAATTTTAGACAAATTTTGCAGATAACAAAAAAAATTTGAACAATGGCAGCAAGAATCAGCTGTTAAAGCTATCATGAAATTTCTGGAAACATACTATTTAAAAAATTTACATTTTAGCACAACCAAATGACATGCTGGCAAATTAAGGACTACTAATTGACTGTAATTTCCTGCAAAGTATTGATGATAACTTTTGACACAGGTGGTGGAGTGATTGAAGAGTGTGCTGCTGGACCGGCTACTAACAAACCAAGAAGGACTGATTGGAGATATGAAGGTTTGAGGCAGCCTTGGCTGCAGTGACCATGAGATGATGGAACACAGGACTCTGAATGGAGGAAGTAGAGCAATAAGAAAGATTGCAACCCTGAACTTAGAGAGAACAAACAAAAGCCTCTTCAGGGACCTACTTGGTGATAGATGGGTTAGCATCCTAGAAGGAAGGGAGGATCCAAGATTGCTGAAGAGAGCTGGTTAGTATTCAAGCACTTTCTCCCAGGTCAAGATTGATGCGTATCTATTAGTCAGAAGAAGTGCATGGATGAGTTTCTGGGGAAAAAAAAAAGTATACAGATAGGCCACTTGGGAGGAATATAGGAATATTGTGAGAGCATGCAGAGATACAATGAGGAAAGCTAAGACTCATTTGGAGTTAAATCTGGCAAGGGATGTCAAGGCCAACAAGAAGGGACCTGTAACAAAGGCCCTTCAGTTGCAAAAAAAGACTAGGGAAATCACTGATTCACACAAGACAATGAGTGCAATGAGTGCAATGAGAGAAAGCAGAGTTACTCAGTTCCTTCTTTGCTGCTTTGTGCCTGCTGCTAAGGCCAGCCCTCAGGAATCCCAGATGCTTGTAACAAGAGATGAAATTTAGAGGAAGACTTCTCCTTGGTGGAGGAGGATTGAGTTGGAGATCATCTAGTCAAACCTGACATACACAAAACCATAGGCCTTGATGGGATACAGCCAAGAGTGCTGAGGCAGCTAGAGGATGTTATTGCTAGGCCACTCTCCATCACCTTTGAAAGGTCAGGGAAAACATGAGAGGTGCCTGAAGACTAGAAGAAAACGACGTCACTCCAGTCTTCAAAGGGGGAAGGAGTCTTGAAACGACAAGCCAGTCAGCCTCATCTCCATCCTTGGAAAGTTGAAGGAACAGCTCATCCTGGCTATCGTCTCTAAGCACGTGGAGGACAAGATCAGGAGTAGTCTGCATAGATTCATCCAGGGGAAATCATACTATAGCAATCTGATAGCCTTCTGTAATGGATGTCTACACTGACCTCACCTAGACCTGTGAGGGTTAGATGAGCAGACAGTGAAATGGATTGAGAACTGGCTGAATGGCAGAACTCAGAGAGTTATGACCAGTGGCACAGAGTCCAGTTGGAGTTCTGTAGCTAACTGTGTCCCCCAGGGGTCAATACTAGGTCCAATCTTGTTCAACCTATTCATCAATGACTTGGATGAAAGGAGAGAGTGCCTCCTCATCAAGTTTGCTCATAACAAAAAAACTGGCAGGAGTGTCAGATTTTGTGCTGCCATTCAGAGGGACCTAGACAGGTTGGGGAGAGTTGGGCAGAGAGGAACTTCAACAAGTTCAAAAAAGGCAAGTGCAGAGTCCTGCACCAGGGGAGAAACAACCCCATGTACTAATGCAGTTTAGGGACTAACCTTTGGGAAAGAAATTCTGTAGAGAAAAATCTGGGAGTCCTGGTGAACAAGTTGAATAGCAATGTGCCTTGTTGTCCCAAAAGACCAATGGTGTCCATTGGTAATCGTCCAATAGAGTGTTGGCCAGTAGATTGAGGATGGTGATTCTTTCCCTCTACTCAGCCCTGGTGAGGTCACATCTGGATTACTGTGTCCAGTTCTGGGATCCCCAGTACAGACGGACCATGGAGCTACAGGAGAGAGTCCTATGAAGATAATTAGAGGACTTCTATCATGAAAGGGTGAGAGCATTGGGCCTGTTATGCTTGGAAAGGACCGAGAGGAGAATATGACTTGTATAAATTGGACCTTTCTATTACACTTCTAACAATGTAATTCTGAAAATCTGATCCCATTTTGCATGCACAATACAGCTGATCCTTGCATATATAGTAAATCCAATCATGCAATGCTTCCTTCATCCAGAGGATGAACTGAATCACTCAGGTAAACAGTGAGTCCTACTGCCTTAGTGCAAGTAAATAAGCAATCTCTTTAACTTAATAATGGAAAACTACTTAAAAATGGTTTGATCAATCTAAAAATTTTTTTACTTAGTTGAGTCTAAATTTAAAGGAGTTGAAAATGGAATTAATGGCTAAGTAAAGATGGTACTAGATAAAGCTCTTTACCAGCAAAGACTGTTAGATATAAGAACTATTTACTAAGAAAAATTGGCAGACAATTTTATTCACAAATCCACCAGCCTACAAGATGTTTCAACTGAAACAAACAATTAACTTCTGCAGGTAGATTTATTTCTGACATTCTGCCATACTCTATATGTATAGCATATGATTATATGATCAAGATGTACCCTGCTACCCTGCAAGTTTATGAAACATCGTCAATACATCCGTGGGGAACCAAAGCACAGATAGTAAACGATCACACAGGAAGTCTGTGGTTGAACCAGAAACTGAACTCTTGATTTCCTGAAATCCAGTCCACTGTTTTAACCACAAAAGCATTTTATTTGAGGGGGAGGAAAATCCCATAATGAAGTTTAACGAACAAAAGAGAAGCAGAAGACTGAAATAAGCAGACCTGAATAAAAACCCAACTCGCTGAAAAAATGTAAAAGAAATGTAAAATGTTTTATTTAAAAAAAAATGCTCTGTTTTTAAAAGAGCAGACTGTGCAGACGTGCAGATGCTGCAACACAGACACCCCGGCCAATATCAACCTCCATGCCAGAAGTACATCTCCAATGGCAAAGGTCTAAATCAGCAACAGAGTTGCTCACAAGTGTCTGAAGTTGCCGCAAAATGGAACTGGTTCCTGTTACTATTGCAAAAAGAAAGAAGCCATAATAACAACTTGCTGTGCCATGCAAGACAGCAAAGAACAGATGAGAGAGCAAAGAATAAGAAACGGTTTTAGCTAAATCACATTTAATGTCCTTTTGTGGAGGAACAGGAGATGAGGAGAAATTCCATATGACAGTTTTCTGCTAAGCAATTATCTCAAAAATAAACAATGTGAAAGGACAGTGGATTTTGCTATTAAAAAAAATAGTCAGTTTGAACGAAATTTAATACGAGTTGCTGGGAGAAAGTTAAGACTTGGACTCCATTTTTTTTCATTAACATTTAAAATATAGCATAATTACTAGAATTATTTTCCAAGTAAGATTAATATTACTTAAAAAAACCCATTCTAACATAACAAAATAACGCTGCTTACCTAAAAGAATCTAACACCTATAATTTTATTAAAGCTGTTTTCAGCAACAGTTCTCTGAGAACAGCAAACTTGAATCCAAAGCTGGAATGCATGCTCATATCTAAAGTAAACCTACATCAGGCTTGCACCTATCATTAAATACTTTTTTACAACACGGTTATTACAGTGCTGTTGAAGAGAACAGGAAATGGCACAGGAAGAAAAAGAATCATAGGTCTATCTCAAGGTATGTGGCAGAAGCAACAAGAAACATGAAAAGGAGAAAACACAAAATATAAATATTACAGAAGCTTAATGGCAAAACCACCATCGTCAGTCACGGGGGAGCGGTAACGTTGCTGTTGCTGCTGCTACACGCCAAGTACTTTCAGCAGAGGGGACAGGCCAGGGATTCATGGATTTTCACTTCATAGCATTATCTATTTGCAGCCATGTTTAACTGCTACATAGGTCCTGAGTCGCCAAGGGCAGGAACGGAAGGGTACTCTGTGTGACCTTTCGTTTGGAGGCTTTGTAAACAATCAGGCACACCAGAAGAGAGCACGAAGTCTCACAGCTGTAGAGCTTCCTATCTCCAAACAAAATCTGCCTCTCAGTTCCTATTAGTGACCAGGGAAATGCCCCGCCAGACACAGAAACACATGTAAATTTTATGCAAGCAATCATATCCTTGTACTTTTGCATTATTGAACTCATTACTTAAGATTGTTAAAGATGCACCTGAAATGTCCATGAGTGATATGAAATGTCCGTGAGTGATATCAAGCACTGTTACGTGCTAAACAGATTTGCCATTAAGATGCGTGATCTGTCTCAGAAAGGAAGATTACTGCTACTCAGGAGAGAGAAAAAAAAAAAGATTCTGCAGCCACCCAAACAGAAGCCTTCCTTGTTAAAGAAACCAAATTAAGGTTTTCTAGCATATTTTCAGAAGATATTCCATATTTATTCTTAAAATAGGCACCTTGTATCTGTGTAGGTAGATACGGAATGTCTGTAATAGGTCTAAAATTCAGCCACAAAGGATATAAAGCTTTGAACTACATAAGGGTAAGGTCTAGGTAAGAAACTAGTAAATGACCGATGACGTCCCACTATCACTAACAATTCAAGCACGACAGTCCCAGAAGCACAATTAACTTTTAAATTGTTCTTTTCTTGCTGCTGAGAGAAGGAAGAATCTAACTACTAATAAATACTAATCTAACTGCTAATAAATACAGCAAAGCCTCCTAAGTAGCTTCAGCACCGAGATCAAAACCATACAGGCATCTTTGGAACAAATAATTCTTATTTAGCCAATGCTTCCCTAGCACTTTACTTGCTTGCACTTGACCCTTGGAAGGGATCCTCTGGAAGGGTCCCCTGGAAGAGATCAAGTGATCACAGGAAGCCTGTGCATCTATTTTAGCTATTTAGCTATATAGATATATATATATATGTATAGCAATATTGCAAATACTGAGAAAAAATCAAGTATAGTTATATCTTTACTGTAAAGATCTACAAACATTTGCTAAGCAGCGGAAAGTATTATGAGATTTAAACACATAACTTCATAAGGCATTCCAGGACAAAGCTGTATGATGATGCCCAGCTGCCTATCACTTCTCAGATTTAGTGACACATTTCTCAGGACAGGTAACTTGCTATTTCTTGAAAGGGTATTTACACATACCAAGTACCCACAACCAAGTTGCTCCTTTACTTTGTTTCCAGAATCAGAAATATCATATGCTTCCTCTGTGCACTAGGTTTCCTAGGTATTGGGTTAAATTAGTAGAGGTCCTGCAGCTCAAGACAGTCACATCGCAGCTTTAGAAAAGACAGCAATGGATCCTTATCTATGATGCATTTCACACAACTGGTTGTATCTGTGAAGGGAATTTAAGTTTAGTTATGCATTTCTTTGTAACCTGCAGCAGAGAAATTTGCTTCATCTTGAGCATCCCGATGCAGCATCTATATGAAATATCTAACTATAAACAGAGTGCCTTTGAAGCATTTAAAAGTGGCATTTTAAATATTTTCACCAGTAGAAAGCAAAACTGGTCATAAGCAGACTTTAAAAAAAAAAAAAGAAAGAAAAAACCCCTAAGCTTAGAAATTAGTATTTGTCAATCAACCTTTTCCTACTGTAACAGCATTACAACCCCATATTTAACAATGCAGATGTTTCTATGTGCCCTGGTTTTGCAACTGGAAAATTATCATAGAATTAATCATACATAACATATAAGGATACCCCTACACTCATATTGAAGACAGGTCACAAATTTGAATAACACATTAACAGCACTTTTATTGTATCAATTTATTGCATATTGCAGTACATAAAAATAGAAAAGTGGTTTTTTGTAAAATTAATTTTATTGTAAAATTCAGACTAGAATGAGAATGCAAAATTCTACCACGCTTAGCACACTTCTGGTAACACTTACGCTTTGTCTACAAAACTTAGGAGTTAAGAATACTTCATATGCTATCTTTGCTTAAAACATTATGAAAAAATTCAAGTAAAATCCTTGCATTACTTGCTCAGTGGCTGTTTCCAAATTCAAAACATCAGTGTTATTTAGACTTTGAGTATACTTTCTCTACTTACACTACAGCGGGTTCTACTCCGAATTACACAAGGAGAACGGTGATACTAGTCCTAATGGGAAACACCAGGTTGATCCCAAAGCATGCAGGAGACACTGATTTTATATTTGGCAAAAGTACTTCTAAGTAAGTCATCTCTCATTTACAAAAATAAAAATGGACTTTTCAACAATTACGAAGTACAAATGGAGGTATGCCTGTATCTTTTTGCTAATAGAAGAGACCATACCTTAGAATTTCCCTTCAGCCTTGCACTCCCCACCATGAACATCCAAGGTGACACAAACGATTAGCTAGGAGATGCTGATATGCATATTTTATATAAATTGCTAATCCATCTGCCCTTCAACTGAGAGATTGCTCTCAGCCTATCAGAGGCATTTGTGCTGCATTTCTAATTTTACCTGAGAAATGGGCATGGGGGTAGCTATATCATTTATTTTTTTCATCTGAAAAAAAATAGCTTATCTCTGTATTTCACAGTTCATAAGCAGATATTGGGAATGTAAACTTAGGTTAGTGCGAAGTCTCAAGTATTTCCACTAATTAAAACCAGACGTAGTCTTATACTGGACAATTCCTTATAAGGACTCTATTGCTACAGCTGTGCTAGTTCAATATCTGATTTTTTTTTTTTTTTTTTCACTTAAAGTTCCTCTTTTGTAAAAGAGGGACAGTTTCCACATAGAGTATATTTAAGACAGGAGACTTTCTTACAAACCTGTGAAATAAACTCAACTCCTCTTCCCAAATCAAACTAGAAATCTGTATAAACAACAAAAACATTTAGGAAACTTCTTTACGTTATAGGAGATCCAGTATGGGAAAAACCATATAATGGTATCAAGTGAAATAAATGCAACAGTAGTCATAATACAATAATTTAAAGTTACTACTAGTATGGTTCCCGCAAAATACTGTCTGGTAACAGCTTTGGCAGTAGATGAAATAAAATCATGTCTTGTCTTGTCAGCTGCAAAGGGTCAGCAACAAGTTTCTTGGTCCTCCTCCCTTCCTTAAAAGGAGACGATATTTACAGCAACAAAATATTTACATAAGATGATTATTAATGTTTTCTTCTCCTTTTCCTTCAGGGCATTTCACAGTCAATGCAATGAAAAACATAATGATAGGTACTCACCCAAAACTCATTTAAAATAAATAACAAAGTCAGTATACAGAAGGCAAAGGAAATCACATTAAGTTTAAAGTATGATGGTTGTCTTTTCGTATCTGCTATTTGCAAAGTTTTATCTTCACCTCTTGCAGATGCTACAGGGAAAAGCTAGAGCCTGATAACCCAAACTACGGTTTAAAACTGCTCATAAAGTACACTGTATCTAGGGTGCCATCATCTAATACCACACATTAGACACGACTGCAACCGCGGCCTCCCGATAAGAGGATGTCTTGTTCATATGCAAGTGCCAGTAATGCTTCACATGTGACACAATACAGCAGGTCAGAAAGACAGCAGGATCATCTGGGTTAGTGGTGGTTTTTTGTTTGTTTGTTTGTTTTTTGTTTTGGTCCTTTTTTACTTCTCTGAAGCAAGGGGAAAGGAAAGAAAAGAAGTCTTTTGTTGCTTTGGAAATCCACACTTTATGAAGAACACCATGTTATTTAATAGCAAGTTTTGACTTCTGAAACAGTTGTTGGCTGTATCTTCATCCAGTCTTCAACAAGCAATGTATGCCATCGGCTTTATCAAGATATTTTTAGAAAAGCAGTACTTGCCCAGCTACTTTTCCTTCTCTTTCCCTCCGTCCCTCTGTGTTAATTCTAAAACATTGCAAAGGTGCTGCGGGGGAAAAAAACATCACAAGTAAAGCAAGAACCCTACACTATGGTTTTAGGGATATGTCACAGGAAAAGCTATGGTTTAACCATCCTTTCTGTTATATAAACAAGTGTTCCCAGAGAAAATACACACAAAACCATCACCAAATACCATAGCATGCACCACTGGATTGCTGAGGAGATAGCTCTAGCTTGACACAAACTTTCCAAGCCATATGGCTTGTTTGAGAAGATTTTAGCTTTCCATGCAAGCCTATAGCTTTTTGAGGTGAATTCTGAACAAACTTTACTAGCAGTATCACACAGGATACTTCCAGAGAGACTAGCAACATATAAAGCATTTTGGTTTTTTGTTCTAAGTATGCCACATTTTTTTTTCTAATAAAGAAGCATCTCCCTATTTGCTGACAACTACTACCCAATGGTACATGATACCTGTAACTCCATATAGTAACTGGAAGCATAATCACTAAGCATCAGTTCCCCCAAAAAAAAAAAAAGAAAAAAAGGAAAAAAAAAAAGAAAAAAAAAATGGTTTTAGTCAGTGACAGAAATTAATCGTGTGCTTATAATACCACTGCCTATTGGGAAACTGATTAATATATGTCTAAATCAGGATACTGTTGCAGAATGATTTTCTTTTTAATAAATCAATCTGAAGAAGAATTTGTAGTGATTTGGAGGCAGTTTTTCTAGTTCTGCTTCTTCCCATAAAAACCTATTTTGAATAGGTAAACTATCAACCGCAGAAAAGGATCAATGAGGCCTGCTGGATATTTACATAGCCATACAGCCCAGTACAGACAGAGCTAATACCATTTAACGATGTTACAGTACCTTAGGATAAGGATCCTTAAGATCTGAAAAATAAGACAACATTTAGTCATAATCAAGTTCTTTTAAATTAAATATTGGAGGTAATAAAATGGTGCAGTGTTAGTTTCAAATTCTCAGTAAAGCTGAAGAAAACTAACACTTCCATTAATGCTTAAGCTCTTTCAAAATGTACAACACCATTGTAAAAGATATTTTAAAAGTAAATGGACACAAATATTAAAACAAAAAGTGATACCTGTTTTAGACTACCTAACTTGGGTCTACCAATTTACACACTGCTCATTTTTGTCCTTACCCCTGCAACTGTACACATTAATCTTTAGTTATGTGATTATTTATAATTATTTGGATTTGTTTCTTCTGGAGGATAAAGGGCACAAATGCTTAAATATTTCAACTTAAAAAATTATATTATAAATTGTATAACATTGCCTTCTATCACTTTGCTCGCTTTCTCGTTGCCTACTTTGCCCTGGAAATCCTAACTCAAATACATGAGCAAACTACTACCAACAAAAACATTGCCAAGTTGTCAGTGAGGAGAGTTTGAGCAGAAAATAGCTTTAAAAGGGAGAAAGCACATCTCTCTTTGAAGGGTACTTTTGGATGAAAAAAAATGCCTGGGAACATCCAGCACTTCCTCTGTATAGGCACATAAAGGAAAACAGGGAAAATGGCTTGTTCTTTTCATTTGCAATTTGTTTTCTATATGTATATGTGTGTACTTATATACACATATATAAACATATATTTAAATACATAACCATACGGTAACAATCTAGGATGGTATGCCTATAAATATACTCTACTATTCATGTTATTTTGTATTACTTGGCACATTAAAGCCTCCCCATCTTTGCATATTAAATGTCAAGAAATAAAACAGTATCTCATGCATGGCAGACTTTAAAGAAAGTCTAATAGAAACAACAAACCACTGTGCTAGCCGTGATTGTCTGAAAAGCTCGCACATCGCAGCAATGAATACTGAAGAGTCTGACATGGCTCTAAACTAATGCATTCTGTACTACTGTTGTAACAAGGTTTTTTTTTTTAATAGCATTCATTGAACATATCAAACAAATGGAAGATATGGACAAAGATATCAAAAAAGTATGTGAAAGACATATACAATGGTTCATTTACAATGCTGTAAATGTAAAAGTTGTTTGGAACATCTTAATAAAGCATTAGACCTTTCTGATTTTAATTTCATTCTTTAGGCAAGTACAGACATGATAAACATGTAAAAATGGACATTCTTTTACCACTTTTCACAAATCAAGGTACAGTGCATGTATTTCCCTCCCTCCAGGGGTAAAAAAAGGAAAGAAAAAGTGTATCAGTTATATTATTGTTACATTAGATGATGTTTTCGCCATTTCTTCAGGGGAGTGACTCTTTATTACTTCCTTGATGAACTGTTCAAGCGCAGTGAAGTACCCTTGGCACTGCCAAGTGTCATTATGAGTTCCATCAGGAAAAATCGCCAATCTCTTAGTCCGAGCTGGGGATAATTCATAGAGTTGCTTCATCATAACTGGTGGAATTAACTGGTCAGACAACCCAGAGATGAAGAGAGAAGGCATTCTGCACTGAGAAATTTTTCTGTAGGACAGAAACTTATTTTTGTAGCACCACAGAGGAAGGAATCTCATTGGAAAGAAAGAGAACAAAGTGCTGGCCATATGTGGGATGCTAAGAAAGGTGTTCTCCACCATGATGGCAGAAATTCTATGGGAATTTTCAGAAGCTAAGTGAATAGCTACTGCTCCCCCCAAGGAACGGCCAAAAAGAAAGATTTTTGTTTTATCCAGATCAGACCTAGTCATCACATAGTCTAAGACAGCCTCGGAATCTAAGTACAAACCTTCTTCACTTGCTTCTCCTTCACTTTTTCCATACCCTCTATAATCAACCAGGAGTAAGTTTACCTTCAGGTTTACCAGCATTAACAAAGCATTTGGCAACCTGTGGCCAATGTTGCCTGCATTCCCATGAAAGTAAACGATGGTTGGCGAATATGCTGCATTGTCCCCTGTGTATCTCAGCAGAATAAGATTAAGAAGAACTCCATCTTTGGTTTTGATGAAGATGTTTTCATGTGGTATACCAGTCGGCATAGGAACATAAAGGCGTGATGAAGATGGCTGTTCAGGAAAGTAAAGCAGCACATCCTGGAATTTATATAATATACCTGCTATTGACACAAATATTAATATAAGCAGCATAATGCCTCCGTACAAGTGAAAAGTTACTATCAATGGTAAAAGAGAAATACGGCAGAGACCCCAAGACCAGGAAGCCAAAGCTAGTAGCCATCTTTCAACAAAGGTCCAAAGCATCCATGACTTTTCCATTGTAGTAGTCAGTGATCTTTTACTCCAAGAAAATCCTGTAGAAAAACCCAAACATATATGTATAAATGCAGAGGAAAAAAAAAGAAAAAAAAGGCATTGAGACTTCTAGGAAAAAAATCTATGCTTTAGTCATTCTGTAAAACATACAGAACAAATCATAAGATAAATGCTTTAGAATTCTTCAGTCTCACTTACATTGTTTCAACATTTAATATATGTCAGTAACACTGCATAATTAGTTGACTGGCACCTGAACTTCTGCTTTCCCTTAGATATCTGTACTGACCAGCACAGCAACCGTACAGACTTGTCACAACTCTAGCCGATACAAATAACACACCTCCCTCTGCAGCAAGCTAGCAATTCAGGCAGGGTCAGCTATCATGTAGCAGTTGTATTTTTCAGTATCTTGATCAACTATGATGATAACACCAAACAAAACAGCAAAAGAAATTCAACCATAGTAAGATAAATTTAAGTGCAATGCAACTTAACAGTAATTTTTTGCTACATTTGTTTTGATTCTGATCTGATAGCTTTATATCAGCTTTAATCAGACCATATTACCTTTTGCTGTAGGATTTTGTTATTACAGAAGACCACTGGACAAAGCTAATTACATTATCCTCTGATCAATGAAACGAACATCTACAGAAAAGTCCAAATATGAAAAGACTCATGACCAAAAAAAAAAGATGTACACAGCATGAGAACAGTCAACAATAACTGACAATCTTTTCAGCCTCATCAGATATATATGCCTCACAGCATACACAATCCCTCATATTATTCACCACTAGAAAAAGAGTAATACAGAAACCAGCAAAAACTGCCAAACCTACATGAGTTTCAGTAACTGAGTTGCTACTAAGTTGAAAAAGCATGATGCCAGAGGCAAAAACCCAAGCTGGCTAGTACAGAAATACTACAGCTCTCTCTAAGGTCACATTGCAGACAATAATTACAGTTCAGACATAGTCTGAGATGCAACCTCCTTGGAAAGATGTAGTGCAGTGGGACACTAAATTAACTCAAAAGGAGTCTAACATGTAGAGATGCGTTTAAGTGCTGTGCAGTTTGGTTTGTGTGCTTGTTAGAAGTCATATAGAGTCATATAGATCAAACCAAAGTACGCTATAGGGTTTGAGCGGATATATGGGGTAATACCACCAGTGGAGGCTGCAGCCTCACCAGCCATTTTGGTACAACTGAGTAATCAAGTGTCACCTCTGAATCCACAGCCTCTTCCTTCACTAAATATAACAAAGAAACACTGCCACCTCTATGCAAGATTTTAGACAGATGAATATATAGGTCAGCAAAAAGTATGTCAGCCACACCTCTAGATTCAGTATTAGTATTCAGATTTAGTATTAATCAAATGCAAAGTAAAATTAAGTTCTTGTACAGTGCATCTGTTCCCAATATAAAAATTTCATAGAATATGAAGCAATCTAGATTGCAGTTGTCCACATTCTCTTTTCTCATATTATTTATTTACAAGTTCACATTTGAAATACATATCTAAGCTGAAGAAGCATTGTCTATAAATGTAATTATTGCGATCCATTTCTCTTGCAAGTCACTAAGATCAAGCACTTGATTTGTGGAAGAAATTCCTAATGAAGTTGACAATTCCTGCATTGAATCTAAAGGCTGTTAGAATAGTGGCAAAACTGATCATGACACAATAAAAATATTCTCCTTATCCGTGACATGAAATTTTACTGAATTTCTTACAAAAAGAAAGTAATTCTCAAAATACTTCTGCAACAAGACATTCACTACAGAAGAACAGACTCATGACTAAGAACCATTGCTAATTATTTTGTACCTCTTTTGTTTTTTAAGATTAATTTTGTGTGAATGCCTACCACATACACACCAAGGACTTATACCCCACAAGGCTAATGTTACAAGCCATGGTAGTTTCACTTTTCCACAGCTTCCTAATTTCAGTAAGATATTTAAAACTACCAAAGCACTATGCTAGTCTGACAGTACTGCTCTAAATTTCATCACCCACGTTTTACATATATAAATATTTTGCTACCAGAATTGCAAAGTCAATAGATCTTGCCCTTTAAATTAGGTGAAGTTACAAAGACAAAGCATCTTGATCCTAAAACTAGAGCTCAATAGCTCAATATGGCCAAGTATTGCCATGCAGCAGTGCTTCATTCAGCATGCAGGTAGTGAAGCAATGGAAAGTAAAATTAGAGCATCTGTACAGTATTTCAATTTCTTGCTATCAAAAAGAAACCTCTCCTAATAACCTTAAGGGTAGCTTTGGGAAGAAAGTACAAAAAAAAATGTAGTTTTTGTGTTTAATATTGTAATTAGCAGGAAGAATAAACTATACAAACACAGTCTTTTCATTCAGGCAAGTCTGACTACCTCACACTAATGACCAACTACATAATTACTGGAGGTGCTTTTCCCAGCTGCATGAAACTCTGCTAACTCCATTTCCAGGTTTGAATAAGGTCATGTCTGTTAATTTACATCTTCCTGAAAGTTTTGTTAGCTGGAGAGCTAAGAAACAAGTTTCTCCTAGATTCCTGTCTCCTTCCAATACTATTTGAAAGATCACAAGCATAGAAGATGATGTTTCATCATACAAGCACAGAGGCCTGAAAGACTTTAAACTAAGGGAATGCAAACTCACTTTCAAGAGTGAGTTTCTCTCTGTGATTTCTGTGCAGTCCAAAAAAGTAGCAGGCCTTCCAAATGTACCTTATTTGACCTGAACAGTAGAAGATGATACAAGCAGAACCAGACTTCCTTTTGAAAGACGTGGAAAAAAAAAACCACCCACACAGTCATTCAGCAAGTGGTAACTCACTGAGTTATACGACATTTTTTAAAACCTTAGCACTTCTTTAAGTTCATCAGTGCTCAGCATACTACAAGACTAAAAGAAAGTTTCATTTCTGGATGCACTTCTCCTTACCATTGGGCTGGTTAAAAGCTATACATGTTGTACAAAATATACTAAATATTACTAATCTAGAAGTTTATATAGATGATCTTTCAGACAGTTTTCAGTACCTGCTTTAAGGCATTAAAAACTGTGTTGAATTATGGAGAGAATCTCCTACAGTTCTCCCATTGAATTAGTTTTCTACAGACTTCCTCTTCAGATCTCCCACATAAAACATAAATCACTTGGAAAGCTTTCTTACTTAAAGTTTACTGCTTGTTCGACACTTGGAAACACTAGATTTAAGGAATACAAAACTGTTACACTTCAAGTTACTTCAAGTAACTGCCATAATTTCTGCTATAACAATATTTTTCTATGTGAAAAGGCCATTCCCTGTTTTAAAGCATATACAGTGACACTATCTGATAAACATAAACTAAATAGGTACTTAATTAAACTGACTATAATAGAGGCTATGATGACAAACATAAGTCTGTTTTTAAGTTTGTTGTCATGGAAGTCAATAGGTGAGAAAATAGGTGAGAAAAGCATGGAGTCATCAAAAGCAAAACCACACAAATCTCATCTGCTAGACATTTTCCTAGATAACTGTTCGAAAATCCAAGACTTAACCTTAGTACTTCCAATTCAACATCTACCTGCTTTCAAACCTGTAATCTATTTTCAGTTTTCCTAGACTATACAAAATCAGTTTCTCTGTTCTTTGCTCTAAGATCTTGTTCTTTGCTTTCAGATCATGTTTTCTTGAGTGAAAAGATCATCAGATCCCTTTCCTCTAGATTCTGCTTCACATTTCCCTGTTCTTAAATAGCTGAGATCATTAACAAATGAAAATTTTAAATATCTAACTGAAGACAAGACTAAAAGATACCTGTGATCAGCTTTCACTTACTTTGAATGGCAATCAGAATTACCTTTATATTTGCTACTACTTTGGTATGTATTTTCAGGTTTCATCTACTCTTTCAGTAAAAAAATTGCTATTTTCAAATACTAACCAGATTATAAGGCATTTACCTTTGGCGGTGATGACTTCCCATGGTTCAGCTCTGCCTGAAAGAAAATTGCATTTGGGAACTTTGAGTAAAATTGGTTTTTTTAAGTTAGATACATAATAACTGAATAATTCGAAAGAAAACTAAGAACTGCTAACAGTTAGTGAACCGAGAAGCTACAGCTACCTGTTGTGCTTAAGAAGCCACATATGTCACCTTGCTCTGATGCTCTTCCCGTCAAGCTCCACTGTTCGGCAAAAGGTCTGGTAAACTTGAAAATATCATCTTACAATGAATTGTAAGATGCAAGATTGATGCTGAAGGGTGCTATATGATTATACAACATACAGAGTATATGTAGTTTCTAACAGCCAAGTTATGGAAGATTTACACTGACTGCTCAAGGATAACCTTTAGAAAGAATATTAGTAGTTGTAAAGACAGTGCTAAGAAGAATATTCAGATGTTTAATGGCTGCTCTTTATATAAAGAGTTCTATAAAAAAGTTGGCCTTAATATTCACTGCAATACTTTGCATTTCATTAGGGTTTCAAATGAAAACCTAGTCCAAATATCTAAAGAGCCTACCGGTTTAGAGAGGACAAAAAATTACACTTACTCACTACTAAAATATTTCAAGGAAAATTCCTATAAAAAATAAAACAGCAGAATGGCCACTCCTAAGGGTGGAGGATGAGGGGATTCGGGGTGGGAGGAAAAGGAGAACTAGACCAACAAAATACCAGTCGTAAGGGTTCAATATTTTTGAAAGCAGAGAACACTCCTCTCCTACTTACTTAGAACTGAGTTCCAGAGTTTCAAGGATTTGCATCAGTGGTGCAGATTCACAACCTTTTTTTTTTTTTTTTTTAACTCCCACTAACTATACTCTCTCTTCTATTGCTGACAAGCCCTACAGAACTTTACAAGTACCCCACAAATCATAAGAGCACTTTAAAAAAAAAGCCAAAGGCAAGGACCACCCCAGAAGGGTCCCTCAACCCCCTCACTTCTCAAATGCCTGGAGTTTTTCCCACCGTCACCTAAAAGCAGCGCTCTTCTGGCCGTTTTTAATGCCTTTACTGGACGCGGTTAGGCACATAAGAAGCCTCGGCCATGTTCTGCAAGCTCCCACCTCCCAGACCTGCCAAAGCGGTTCCGCGCGCAGCGAGGGCGAAGGAGAGCGGGGCCGCTGCTGCTGCGAGGAAGTGGAATCACCCTGCCCGGCTCCCTCACGCCGCAGCCGCCTCCACCGCCACCCACCCGCCTCATGGTCCTGCGCGGTCGCTGCTGCTGCTGCTGCCGCAGACGCCGGAAGCGCCGCCTCGGCCGCGGTCGCTCCCGATCCGCGACTCCAACGGCCGCCGCTCCGGCTCCTCCTCCGCGCCCCGTCCCGACGTCACCGCCGCTTCCGCGTCCGGGGTCAGGAGGCGGCGCGCCCATCCCGCGGGCCGAACCACGCCAGAACAGGGGGGGGGGGGGAAGGCGGGAAGGGGCAGGCACGGCGGCACAACCACCCCCCCGACCCCCCGCCGCGAGCAGCCCCGCGCCCGTGGGAGCGGCCGCCACCCGCCTCCCCCACGGGCAGGCACTGCGCACGCGCGCGGCGCTGGCAGCCGCGGCCGCCCCGCGCTGCTCCCCCTGGCGCGGCGGGAGCCCCTGCCGTGCGGGGGAGGTCCGCAGAGCGGCGGGGCGGAGCGGAGCGAGACGGGGTGGGGCGGCCCAGCCGGGGCGGCCGCCGTGCACGCAGGCTCCGCGGGTGAGTGCCGTCCCGCGGTGGTCGTTCCTGCCCTGCCCTGCCCTGCCCCCCCCCGGCCCGCGGTGTGTCCATGGCAACGCTGTAACGGTCGCGGAGCCGTTGGGGCTGGCGGAGCAACGGCCGCAGCGGCACCACGAGAGGGCCTGGCCCGGCCCGTCCGGCTCGGCTCGGCTGCATGGGTCCAGCGGGAGGGGGGTTCACTCCCTCCGGCTGCTGCGGAGGTCTTAGCGCGGTGACCGTGTCTATCACCATTAGCCAAGTGCAAAAGTGTCGGCTGGGGACCCCTCAGTAACGACTAACTGAGGGGAACCCTAGAGAGGGGTTTCTCGAGGTAAGATAATGTGCCGTTTGCTCCTTTTCAAAAATGCCTGTGTATCTCGTTGTTGACAGTGCAAAGTGAACCCTGATGGCATCTACACCAGCTTCACAGCCTTCTGCTAAGAAAACTGTAGCCTCTCAGGTGCCTTTTGCGGATCTGTGCTGTACTCTGGAGCGAATGCAGACGTGTAAGTCTCGGCCCGAGAAGACCAAGTATTTCAAGGATTTCCTGGATTCCTGGAGGAGGTTCCATGATGCACTTCATAAAACGGAGAAAGATGTCACCGATTCCTTTTACCCAGCAATGCGACTTATTCTTCCACAGTTGGAAAGAGAAAGGATGGCTTACGGCATTAAAGAGACCATGCTTGCAAAGCTCTATATTGAACTGCTTAATTTGCCCAAAGATGGAAAAGATGCTGCAAAGCTTTTAAATTACAGAACACCTGCTGGCTCACGTGGAGATGCTGGAGATTTTGCAATGATTGCCTACTTCGTCTTAAAACCTAGGTGTCCAAAGCAAGGCAGACTGACAATAGAGCAGGTAAACGAACTCTTAGATGCAGTAGCTAATAATAATACTGCCAAAAACAAGGGTCTATTAAAGAAAAGCCTCCTTCAGTTAATTACTCAGAGCTCAGCACTTGAACAAAAATGGCTTATCCGGATGATTATAAAGGATCTGAAACTTGGTGTTAGTCAACAAACCATATTTTCCATTTTTCATCCTGATGCTGCTGAATTACACAATGTCACAACTGATTTGGAAAAAGTCTGCAGAGAACTGCATGATCCCACTGTCTCACTTAGTGATGTTTCCATCATGTTATTTTCTGCCTTTAAACCAATGCTTGCTGCTATTGCTGATGTCCAGCAAATTGAGAAACAAATGAATAATCAGATATTCTACATAGAAACTAAGCTGGATGGTGAACGTATGCAGATGCATAAAGATGGAGATGTATACAAGTATTTTTCTCGAAATGGGTATGACTACACTCAGCAGTTTGGTGCTTCACCTCTTGAAGGTTCATTAACTCCATTTATTCATAAAGTATTTAAAAGCAGTGTGCAAAATTGCATTCTTGATGGTGAAATGATGGCTTACAATCCTGAGACTCAAACGTTCATGCAAAAAGGAAACAAATTTGATATAAAAAGAATGGTGGAGGAATCCGACCTGCAGACCTGCTACTGTGTGTTTGATGTATTAATGGTTAATGATCAGAAGTTGGGCCATGAAACACTAAGCAAAAGGTATGAGATTTTGAATGACATATTTACTCCAGTAGCGGGTAGAATACATGCTGTACATAAAACAAGTGCCAGAACAAGAAAAGAAGTAATCGATGCTTTAAATGAAGCAATAGATAACAGAGAGGAGGGAATTATGGTGAAAGATCCCATGTCCACTTACAAGCCTGACAAACGTGGGGAAGGCTGGCTAAAAATCAAGCCAGAATATGTTAGTGGGTTGATGGATGAGCTGGACCTTCTGATCGTCGGCGGTTACTGGGGAAAGGGCTCACGTGGTGGAATGATGTCTCATTTTCTGTGCGCTGTTGCAGAGACTCCACCTCCAAATGAAAAACCTACTGTTTTCCACTCTATTTGCCGTGTTGGTTCTGGTTATACTATGAAGGAATTGTATGATCTAGGTTTGAAACTGGCTAAACATTGGAAACCTTATCGTAGGAAGGACCCTCCGTGCAACATTTTGTGTGGCACCGAAAAACCTGAAGTGTACATTGAACCTTGTAACTCTGTAATAGTTCAGGTTAAGGCAGCTGAGATTGTCGACAGTGATATGTATAAAACTGACTGTACGCTCAGATTCCCCCGAATTGAGAGAATAAGAGAGGACAAGGAATGGTATGAATGCATGACTTCGGACATGCTAGAGCATCTGAGAAGCAAAGCAGAAGGGAAACTGGCCTCTAAACACCTTCATATAGATGACGATGATGAGCCTCAAGAAAAAAAAAAGAAAACTGTACCAAAGGTAAAGAAGATAATTGGAATAGCCGAGCAGTTTAAAGCGCCCGATCTTTCTAATATAAACAAGATTTCAAATGTATTTGAAGATGTTGAATTTTGTGTTATGACAGGAACAGTAAGACACTCAAAGTCTGAGTTAGAAAGCAGAATAGCTGAATGTGGTGGCAGTGTGGTACAGAACCCTGGACCGGACACGTACTGTGTCATTGTAGGAACGGAGAATGTCCGAGTGAAAAACATCATTGCTTCCAACAGATACGATGTGGTCAAGGCAGAATGGCTCCTCCAGTGTTTTCAAACCAAAAGGCTTGTACCTTGGCAGCCTGCCTTTATGATTCACATGTGCCCTGACACAAAAGAACATTTTGCTCGTGAGTATGATTGTTATGGAGACAGCTACACAGCAGATGCAGATGTTGCACAACTAAAGGAAGTGTTCTCAAGAATGGAAGATAATAAGAAGATGATGCCTTTGGATGTGATTGCTGAATTAGAAGAACGTTATTCATGGAACAGCTGCCAACTCAGTATATTCAGAGGAAACACTATTTATGTGGACTGTTATGCTGTTGTCAATGAGCCCAGAACAAAAATCCATGGAACAAGACTATCAATTAGAGCTCTGGAGCTCCGATTTTATGGTGCAAGAGTAGTCCCATGCTTAGAAGAGGGTGTGTCCCACGTCCTTATAGGAGAAGATCACTCCCGGGTAAAAGAGATGAAAGCACTGAGGAGAACATTTGCTAAAAAGTTTAAAATTGTCTCTGAACTGTGGGTAACTGACTCAGTAGAGGAAGGACTACTAAAGAATGAAAATGAATACCTAATTTAAAGTAGTTTTTAAACTGGAAGGGAAAAAAAATCTTGTTGACCTGATTAGGTTTGAAAATGATGTAGTCATACTGAGTTTTCTGAATCTTTTGATAACTGCTTAAACTTTAAAGAATAATGTTGTGTTATTGGAAACAGGAAGGCTGTTATTTGCACTGTTGTGGAAGCAAAAGGGTGCTGTTTTATTTTGGGATGGGGTAAAAATGGGGACAACCTAATCTTTTGTCTTCACAAACACATCTAAGAATATACTCTTTTAGTAAGAGAATTCCTAGTCATTAACAGTGCCTGGCTGCATGGTCAAAATGGAGTCAATTAATTAAATTTTAGGGGAATTCTTCTATTTATCATATTGTTTATTTATAGCTTTATAATCTCATCCATGTAGTAGTATTAATAATTTTTCTGTGCGTATTCTATATCCTACAGAATTTATTAATTTATGAATCTATTGTTTTAATTTATTGTTTTTAACACTTGAGTCTCCACACGGTCTGAGTAGTGCTCTGGTTTCAGGATATTGCCTTGATACTGTGTTTTCTGGTATAGAAAACATAGTAAAATAGAACCTAAACTTATAAATTTAGTCATTAATGAAATAATATTTACCCATATAGTTGTAAAATAAAAATAATTTGCTTTAAAACTGCTACGACTTCTCTCCATTACAGTTAAAGTCAAACCGTCAGTGTGACAGACTGAAAACTAAGCATAACAAATAGCTTTAGCTTTATAAAAACGTATCATAAGCTCTTTCAGGAATGTGTGATACTGATTTCCAAACATGTTCTATTAAAAAATAAATACTAAATAAAATATATTTTTAAATCTGCCTTGTATGTTGTTTTAGTGAGAAGTAACTATTTGAAAAACATGAAACACACATTTTCTGATTTTACTCCATTAAATAGCTTGACGCATTAACTTTGAGGAAAGAAACATTTTTGTTAAATGAGTTTTGGTTAAAGATGTCAACACAGGTGTTGAACAGAACTGCTTTTGGCCTTATCGGATAGAATCAAGTTTGGCTGACCTGTTTGTTCTGTAGTTTTTTTGTGGTAGTTTCATATAAAAAGTATCAGGAAATGTTATATGAAAGGCTGAACTGATGAACATTTATTCTTATCTTTTATAGTTATATAAGAATGAGGAGTTCCCATACTTTTCAAAACATTTGAAAAGATAATGCCTAACCACTTTTGTTAAGTTACGATATACAGAATGTGCATTCCTTTTTCTTCTACACTTAAACTAATACAGAAAAAACTTTTTTTTCCCCAATAATTTCAGTAGAAAGCTGCTGTATGTAAAACATACTTGCAATCCCTTTACATGGGATTATTAAGACTAAATTGCTAGGCTTCTTTCTGATTTAGAAATTGAGAAGAGTTTGCCTTGATACCCATGTAGATTTCTCTTAAACAGATTTTAGTAAAATATTTATTTTAAGACAGCAAAGCAATTGGGGATTCCAGCTGACTCTTGAGACATTGCAAACTATTTCTTCAGATGTAATCTACAGAAGTGCATAAAAGAAATCTTAATTTCTGCACTTGCTTTGTTCTCACAAAGTTATTCAGGGGAATCTAGAACTAGTTATTAGCAAAAATGTTATTCAATGACATTTAATCCACAATATATTAATAAAGCAGCATATTTTAATTAAAAGTCAGGTTAGGTTATGGATATTTGGATGAAACAGGTCCCTGCTGTTGTTAAAATACATATCTAAGATATAAATCAGGGACAGAAGAACTGTTAATGTTCTCAGCTAAGCATAGGATTTTAAGCATAGAAAATTTGCTAAGCACAGCAAAATAGCAGTTAGTTACAGGAAAAGATTAAGAAGTTTGTGCATCTGCTTGTTTTCAAGGTAATTCTCCTGTGTACTGATGGAACAAATGAAGGCTGGGAATGATTTAAAACACACAGATACTTTCCCAGATGCAGAACTGTTCTGTTTTCTTTGTTCTGGTTTGGGTGGGGTTTTATATTTTTGCCTTTTTGTAAAGTCAAATTAGTTACAAAAGTGTAGAGGAAGTTGCAGGCATGATGCCTCAGCATGGATATGAGCCAAGGTTTGTAGACAGAGGTAAGAGCTGACAAGCTGTAGGGCTGTAGACATAGACAAATAGAGGGTTTCTGTGTAGCCAGACTGTCCTTCTCATTTTCTAAATACTACCTTGACAAATAAACTAACTTTATTATATAATGATCTTTTCCCATTGAAAGATACAGTATTCCAGGAAGAGGGAAGGCTGGAATCAAAAATGCTGAAAGATTAACCGGGTTCCAGAGGACCTCCTCTGATAATGAAACTACCTGTTGTATTTCATACTGCACTAAATAACCCTGTTTCCTTAAATGCATTTAGATGTTAAAAAAACAGTGATTTTGCTAGTGAAGACTTATCTACATTTTTGTGTAAAACTGGAGTATTTCTTATTTTTAAATAAGCACTTTGCTTATTTAAAGCAATTCAATTTGCAGTCAAGTATAATTGTATGATATGATATTCCTGAAGAAGTGGAGAAAAAAATAAAAACAAAAATAAAATAAAATAAAAAGGCTGTCAGAAGATTAAACTTTGCTATTTGGGGGATACAGTGAAAGTTTCTTGATGTTTGTATTCACTGGCTTGTAACTGGCTTTGTCTGAAAATGCTGTCAGTGGAGAAAGGGAAAGGAGCTTTGAGGACCTGCTGTAGCAGAACATCTGCTACACGCTCTCCCATCTGCAACTGTGTACCAGTCAATGATGGTGCAATTTCTTTGTCAGTTATAAAGGTACAGGTTGCTGCACAGGGAATAAACTTCCCAAGGCTCAAGTTCACTGTTTGTTATAAAACAAGGGAAAGGAAAACAAATAGAATCATAGAATACTTAAGGTTGGAAAGGACCTCTAGAGGTCATCTAGTCCAACCCCTCTGCACACGCAGGGTCTCCTAGAGCATGTGGCACAGGGTGGTGTCCAAGCGGGTTTGGAAGATCTCCAGAGAAGGAGACTCCACCACCTCTCTGGGCAGCCTGTTCCAGTGCTCTGTCACCCTCACCGTTAAGAAGTTCTTCCTCAAATTCCTGTGGAACTTTCGCAGCTTCAATTTTTGGCTGTTTCCTCTAGTTCTATTGCTGGCTACCACTGAAAAGAGGCTGGCCCCATCCTCCTCACTCCCTCTCTTGAGATACTTGTACACACTGATGAGGTCCCCTCTCAGCCTTCTCTTCTGCAGGCTGAACAGGCCCAGCTCTCTCAGCCTTTGCTCATAGGGCAGATGTTCCAGGCCCCTAATCATCTTTGTGGCCCTGCGCTGGACTCTCTCCAGCAGCTCCACGTCCCTCCTGCACTGGGGAGCCCAGAACTGCACACAGTACTCGAGGTGCGGCCTCACCAGGGCTGAGTAGAGGGGCAGAATCACCTCCCTCGACCTGCTGGAGACGCTCTGCTTAATGCACCCCAAGATCCCACTGGCCTTCTTGGCCACGAGGGCACACTGCTGCCTCATGGTCAACTTGTCATCCACCATGACGCCCAGGTCCCTCTCTGCGGGACCTTTGGGACTTGTATGTGTATTTATTCCTTAGTGTGATTCCTCTGACTTATCATTAGAAACACAGTATATATTGATCATGCAGAGCTGGCAAATTCTGATTTGTGCTCATATGTTAAAATATACACATCAATTTCACATTGATAAATTGAAAAGATAAGACTTACTTTGTTAGGGCTAAGTTACCTTATATATGGCTTAAACAAGTGCTGAATGCTGTTATGCATATTTTGCATCTTTTCATATGCAAATATGAATAAATATGACTGTTGCAAGGCAATGTGAGCCCCCACCTCACATACTTTTTGCCTGTACTATCATATGAGCTTTTAAGAGGCTAAAGAGCTAAAGTGATTGATACTGAAAATGCATTGCAATATGATATTGATAGCTAACCTAAACTTGGCAATGACCTGCATTCGTAGGATATATATTGAACTCATTTAATTCATGAATACTTACAATGAATCTGTTAAACATACAGGAATTATATGGATAATATGGTAAAGAAAAATTATTTGCTTTTTGGAGGGATGGAGTGGAGTTGCAGAGAGGAGGGAGGGAGAGAGGGAGAGAAGGGTCAGTTTCTACAAAGTGGGTAGTCTGTGAACCACTCAGAAAACAAGAAAGCCTTGATTAGATGTTTACACATCAGCACAATTTTAGACAGTTCACTTGCTTTATCTCCCATTTCCTCTGCTTATGCATTTAGTCTGAAAATAATTAGTTGACATTTTTGCCTTTTTTTTTAAAGGATTTACAATCTTGCATCTGCAGATAAGATTTTTAAATAGCCTTGAAAAATATCATACTGTTAACTATTTAATTGTCCTTCTAAGACCTGAAAGCTTGTGAGACTGAAGGTAATAGTCTGTGTACATATTCTAACCTGCTGACTGTTGAATATGTGTTGTTCCAGCACTTTCACGTTTAAAACATTGCTAAGCAGCAACAATGGGGAATCACAATTGCATGACTGAAGGAAAGCTTCCTTCTCTTTTTACTGCAACTTATCTGTAGCTCTGGATCTGTTTATGCATCACTACTGTACTGAAAATGTACTGAATATCAGAACCAACTTCCTGAATTTGCCTTCTGGTTTTAGAGAGATAAATTGCTGGGGAACGAAGAGGCAGGAAGCAGCAGTGAGTCAACAGAGGACACCATCTGTTTGCATACATACTGCTCTTTATACATATTGCATGAAATGATCACTAGCTAGTTAAATGAATACTTTAATTATGCACATGGATATAAATAACCTTTTGAAGGAAATACAATGAGAAGTTGTTATTCAAGTAATTAAAGAAAATCATTCCCAAACAATTTAAGAAAATCATAATAGCCTCTCTATTTTGTAGAACAAGGATGATATGTATATTTAAAATGTGTAGGGTAATGATTACAGTTAGGATTTTTTTGGTACTTGACCAGCAACAATGATGATAACTCTTAAGGGAAACTTTCCCTTAGAAGCCACACATCAGAGGAGGATTTCTTTTGCACTGTAACTTTACAGATGCGAAGAAATTGTCAGCACCCTGAGCAAACACGTCCCTTCGCAGAGGCATGACAGCCTCTGCTCCAGGCCAACTCTGACACGGGGTAGCTGTGCACTCTTGGTCGATTTGTGAAAAGAGCTGTGTTAGAAAGACTTATGAGAAGCCTTGCTGTGGAAGCCTCTGTTTACTTGGAAGCTGCATTTGAGTTCAAGTCCTTGTCCTTGGTTCTTGAGTAAGCTATCCTGAAGCTAAGCTGGGACATTTGCCTGACAGATCCTCACCCTGCTCCAATAGTTTGAATTCCTGGCTTGACCTTGAACCTGATCATCACTACGGACTTATCTGGACATCACTGGCTGAACAGACCTCTTCTGCTCTTCCTAGGTGGGGCTTGTACGGTGGGACTTGCAGGTGCCGCTTGCTGGTGAGCACACTGCCTGGTGTCTGCCTTGCTCTCACTTTTGGCTCCCAGTTCACTTTCCCTTGCAGGGCACTCCATGTTTGCTGATCCTTGACAGTAATGAAGCCAGAGAGATGTTAGCATCTCTGCCTTAATGTGAACAAAGAGTGTGGCACGAACTCTTGTCTTGTATACATGCACCCATTCACACAGTGGATCATGCCCACCCCCGACACTAATGTCCACAAAACCTACAGAATAGTATCAGTCTGTTGTCAACGCCTCTATAGACAAAGTTTGCTTTGTAGGGAAAGCTGGAAATGTTCTTAAGCCTGATTTTACAATGCAAAAGGTTGTGTGATTTCTCATTAAATTTATATTTTCATCTCTTTGAGTGATTTCTTTCTTGTCCTTTCCAAAATGTTTTAATTAGCTGGCCAATTGTAGCTGAATATGGACGAGTGAGTGGGCATCTAACAAATATTTTGTTTTTTCAAATTTCGTGAAAAAAGGCAGCTGGATAGAGATGAACAGGCTCTATTAGTATTCTCTCTAAAGAAGAGCATGTATTGTGAGCAAACCTTTCATCAGAAACAAAAATAACCCCTAAGAAAGAACACAAATGGAAGGGGGTAAATGCCCAGTTGTTGAAATAGCTGGAACCACATCTTTTGATTTTAAAGTCATCTGAACAAATGAAAACAGACTTCCTTGGTATTCTTTTTTGAGGAATATCTCATCCACCCGAGAATCTCTTTCCTTGTTCCCCTTATTTGTCTGATATTTACTTTACACATGGACTGATTTCCAGGACTGAATTCCAAAATTGTGACAATTTTTAAATTTTTTTTTCCAATAACTCTTTACTCTCCCATCAGTTAGGTCAAACATTTAAAAACTGCATTTTCTGTTTCTGAATTACTTTACTGAAATAACATATATAAATATATCGAAAATCTGCATGCATAGTTGTGAAAAGAAGGTCCATTTATTATATAGGAACGAAAGCTGCCCAAATCAGTTAGTTCTCCCTGCTTTCATATGCGACATATAAGATGTACTGAGAACTATTATGGCACCCTACATGAGCGAGCAGAGGACAGATTTTTAAAAAAGTCTTCAGTCTGCAGGTGGGGTTGAACCTCGCTCACGCCAAGTGACGCTGTGCGTACCGGTGAGGTGGGCACGTGGGGAGACGCCTCACCCGCCCTCCCTCTGACACGGGCACCCAGCACTTGTGCCTCAACGCTGGCGCGTGCGGATCACAGTGGCCTGGTTGGTGAGATAAGCCAAGAGCTCCTGGCCAGGTCCCACATCTCCTTGGGCGACTGAGGAGGTGGGAGGTGCCGAGCGCATCCGCTCCAGGATCGCAGCCCGTGACGTGGAGTCTCTCTTGGGTCTTCGGTACCTCTGGTGGCGGTGACAGCTCGAGCCAGTGGTTTTGAGTCTGGTCGCAGCCATGCTCCGCCAGGCAGGGATGAGCAACGACCCCCCCAAGTCTGTCCGCTTCCAGCTGCCCGAGAGGCACTGGAGGGTGGAGATGGAGCTGGAGAGGCGGCAGGAGGCTGCTGCTCGCTGGGCAGCAGTGTTTCCCTGGAGCTTCTCCAGGTGGGTGGTGGGGTTGCCCAAGCAGGTGGACCTGGATTGGGTGCCGGGCGAGACACCAGCCCAGCGGCTCAGGAACACCTGGCGGAGGGGCCTGACTTGCGGCCTGCGG
>PTEX01000416.1:63674-91336 GCA_003342815.1 Eudromia elegans
CCTTTCTCAGACATTCTCTTTCCCACCTTGTTTCCGGAGGTCGAGGAGAGCCTCGATGTGGAGGTCCCCAGCGCGGAGGCACCTGAGATGCCTCCTGAAGATGATGCAGAAGAGTCTGAGATGGGTAAGCGCTGAGCTGCCCAAGCGCGCAGGGCTCGGGGCTGGCAGGACGGGGACGTGCCGGGGTGCTGGGCTGAGCCCAGCAGTGCCTGCAAGGGGCACCTGCTCCGGGAGAGGCCGGGAGAGCCGCAGGGCCCTGGCACAGCTTTGCAYGGGAGTCCCGGCAGAGGGGTCGGGCAGGGGAAGCCCTGCGGGGCCTCAGCGAGGCCGTGCTGCCCCTGTGCTGGGGTTTTCCTGCCTGCTCCGGCRCTCTGGGAGAGCTGCAGYRCTGGGAGGGCGCAGCACWGGCAGGAGCCCRCGCGGCCCGAGCAGCGCTCAGTCGCTCTCTCCTCTCCCCGTCCTGCTCCGGTTGCCGTGACACAGAAGAACCTCTGGCAGCAGAAGGGCAGCCCATCGAGCCCAGCTGCGACGAGGCCATCGACGCGGCCTTCCGATACATCTGTAAATATGTGAAGGACCTGGCCGTGTACACCGACCTGGTCGCTGCTCAGGGTAGGCAGGCCAGGCTGGAGGGTGAGGGCTGGAGCCCAGTGGGAGCAGGGCAGGCAGGACCTTTTGGGGAAAAAGAAGGGCTGGAAGAGCAGGGTCCGCGTCTGGGCCCCTCCTGCTCTCCTGGAGGTCTGTGTCAGAGCCACCCCAATCATCAGGGCAGTCCGGGTGGGTTTGAGGTCTCTTTCCACCTCCTGCCTTTTCTTTCCAGAAATGGAGCGTGCCGAGCAGCTCCAAGCAAAGACCAGTTGTTTCAAGAAGATAGACGTTAAAGAGGTAAGAGGATGGAGACTAGGGAGCCCCAAAGGTCTGCTCCTGACACATCGTGTTCAGTCTAAGCAGTGGGTGGTTTCTCATTTTCAGACATCTGAGCCACCTCTCAAGACTCCTGTGGCCACGCAGGAGGTGGAGGGGGCTGTGAAGGAAGGCCTTCAACAGCAGGAGCTGCAGCGCGATTGCCTCCAGGTAGGAGAGCCCCTCGGCAGCTGGGCCGTGGTGCTCCTGCTCATGCAGAGGCCTCCCCCAGAGGCAGAGCGGCGCTGGGCAGCAGGCGGCAATGCCCACCATGCCCCTGCTCCCTGGGAGCCTCTTGCTCCAGCCGTGCTCAGCCTTGGGCTCATTCTCTTTCCCTGCCCCAGGCTCTCCAGCAAACACTGCTCATCAACCGGCAGCTGCTGGATCAGATGGAGCAGCAGTGGCGGGAGGCCGAAAGGCAGCTGGTAAAGACCAAGGGTTCTCCATGTTTGCTGGCTGTGTGCTCCCCTGCCTAGTTGTCCTTGTCCTTGTCCTTCCTGGGGAATCCTGACTCAGCTGCCTCACTCTTCTGCTTTGGCAGCAAAAGGAGAAGGCCAAGCTCTTCTTCCTGCCCTGCGAGGAGGAGGAAGAGCCAGTGGAGAAAGAGGCACCAAATGCCTCTACCAGCTGCGACGTTCCTCACGGATGGCGGACGGAGCTGAGGACACGGTGAGAGCAGAGCTGCTCTGCAGAGGCACTGCCTAGCACTGACGGGAGCCGGGGATGTCTTGTCATGGCTGCATGGGCCTGGGTCAGATGCCCTGCTGCTTGCAGTGCAGCAGGCTGGGGGCAGTGCAGGGAGCTGGGTGCATGGGCAGAGACCTTGTCCTGTCCTCTGAGCTCTTCTCCTCTCCTCCCTTCTCACAGCCTGCAGAGCAAATGGCAGCGCCTGCAGCTGGCAGTGAGGAGGAGGTTTCCTGCCAGGTGGCAGGGACCAAACAACTGAGTTTCCTCTGCTCGGAAAGGGGAAGAAGGTGGGACGGGCAGCAGCTATGCCATCAGTGCATTGAACACAAGATGTGGAGTAATTGGAAAACCTGTTCCAGGGATGCCAATGCAAAAGACCCCCCATCTCTGTGCAATACTTGGCTCCACCCTTGCTGCTGATTTGTAGAAATCACCTTACTCCCTGTGTGGCATCAGATGTATCCCCCTGGCCACTCTCTCCAGTCAACTGGACATTATGCTGGAGAATCCCCTGAGAAGCAAGACCAATGAATAAAGAAATGACACCACCAAACCGAGGGCTCTGTGGCTCTGTGTTTGTGTGCTTGTATATTCTTTAACCAGCAACCCCTGCCAATGCACACACAACACTCCTGTCTTTGAAACAGATACCAGGGACAGCAAAGTGCAAAGGTCTGATGATGATTTATTTGCAGTAGTAAACTCCTGGGTGTGCCATGGGGCATGGCATCTTGCTATTCTTCAGTGGCACCTGCGATGCGTCCTGGTTCTTTTCTGTCACTCCGTACTGCCTCTCTGTGCAAGTTGAGACCCATGTAGCAAACCAAAAGGAGTCTCCAAATCAATTAGCTTTCATCTTTGCATCACACCATAGGAAGCACAACATCAGTATGAACGTCTTCCTCTTGTATCTGCCGGCTATCTTCATAGATAAGTCAATGAAGTATAAGGTAGGCAAATGTACAGTCAAGTAGACTGTACAGAAACAGCTGAACTGCTGGATGCAGAGAGCTGTGATCTTCAGGACAAAATTCTTCTACTGGCATCTCTCAGCAGTTGGTACTGTGGTTAATAGTGTTTAATGTCTTCATTAATGACCCAAATGCTGGGAGAGGATGAATCCTCAGCAAGTCTACAGACAATGTTTGCAAGGCAATGCAAAACTGGGAGTAGTGTCTGGGTTGTACTGTCATTCAGAGGGACCTCTAGAGGGACCTAGTGAGATGGGCAGAGAGGAACTTCATGAAGTTCAAGAAAGTGAAATGTCTGGGTTTGAAGAAGCACAGAGGAATAAGATCTTGCACCAGTACAGACTGGGCGCTGACCTGCTTGAAAGCAGCTCTGTAGAGAAGGCCTTGGGTTCTTGCTGAACAAAAAGTTGACCACGAGTCAACAATGCACAGCTGTGGCAGTGGTGGCCAACAGCCTCATGGTCTGCATTAGAAGAATCATTACCAGCAGTTTGAGAGAGGTGTGATCCCTCTACACTACTCAGTCCTTTTGAGGCCACATCTTGAGTGCTGTATTCAATTCTGGGCTTTTCTATACAAGACGCACATTGGCCTACTGGAATATTTCCAATGAAGGACTACCAAGGTGCTGAAGAGAGTGATGCCATTGTCACACGAGAAGAGGCTGAGAGAGCTGCACTGTTCAGCTTGGAAAAGAGTGAAGAGAAGATTATCACTATGTATCTGATGTAAAGAAGATAGAGCTGGTCTCAGTGGATACCATGACGGGAAAGAAGCAATGTAGACAGAATGAAACGCAGGAAAATCCATTGCAACTTAAAGAAAAAGAAAAGTTCTATGAGAGTGGTCAAACATGGGCACATGCTGCCCAGAAAGGTTGCCATGCCTGGAGATATTCAAACTGTGACTGGATATGATCCTGGGTGACTCGCTGTGTGTGACTGTGCTCTCAGAAGTGAAGTTTGACTTGATGTTCGTCAGATATCCCCTCCAGCCTCAACCATTGTGTGATTCTGTGACTCACGTTTGAATCAAAGTTTAAGTTCTGGGGGTGTTTTATGAGTGGGAAAATGATCACATTTAAAGTACAACAAGAGTGAATATAACCAGCACTCCTATCACTGTGTCTTTGGAAACTGTACATTAACCTGTAGGAAGAGCCTAGAATTTACAGTGTCTTGCACCATAAAATGATAAATACATAAATACAAAGATAAGGCCTAAAATCTCAATTTTTGAAACCCCGAGCTTTAGTTACTTTGAATGTAAAGACTCACCTAGGTTGTTCACCTAGGTATTGTTAAAAATATGATTAAATAACTACCTATCAGTTTAGTATAAAAGTTTCAGTAAGAATTATTTAAGTTATGTGAGAGAATAAAGGAGTTGCTTTCACTCTGAGATGACATATTTGGTTTTGAAAATGATGATGGGTTCTTAACTTCTTCTGACTGATATAGAGCCTTGGTCTGTGACTGCTTAAATCTAAACTTCTTTCTTGTGCTGGTATGCCTTAAAAATATACGTAACAACTCCAGGTGAAATTTCCTCTCTATGAGGAGAAGCAGGGATTGAATAAAGAGGAGGCTTCTTCCAAACTCTTTCAGGTGGCAATTCATACACTTCCTTATCAAACCCATGTGCCAAAGGACTCCTTTCTTTACAACAGTAGAAGCTAGAAGTGACAAATTCTCCAAATCCATGCATTCAGCCTCTTGCAGTTAACAAACTTCTGGTTGAGAGTTAACTTCTGAGAAATCAAAATGTGTGAGTGTGGTCAAATGCAGGTGGATAAATGTGTCACATGTGTCTGTGTGTAAATAGATCTGTATCTGTATTGTCTGCGTGTATTCATGTACAAAATGAAGACAGTAAATACATCAGAGTAAGATAACTGTTCTTGCTGTTTTTGTGGTTGCTTTTTCCTCCCTATTCTCTCCAACTTTCATGCAGCCTTGAGCTTTTTTGGCTAGTATATTGTATGTATAAATATCAGACCTGTGTATTTAGCAAAATTATATATTAATCCAGCTAAAAGCTATCTTGGGTATGTCTATGTCATGTCACATATACATGCTCTTTTATCACTATATAAGGCATAGTTAAATGTGTCTTAGATTTTTAATGTATTAATAAAGATTTGAAGCAAATATTGCTAAGATATTAAGGATTATCCAAGGCAAAAATATATATGAATAAGACAAGTCAGACAGTAAGATCTCTGAAGAATGTCTCTTGAACCTTAGAAATAAACAAGAAAGCTAATTTTGTTGATCCCATGTAGATGTAACCAAAATACAGCAGGTGCACTGCTCAGACTGCATGGCACAGTGATGTTACAGCAGCCAGAACAGAACCATGTAGTCATGTGCATTAACGAAATGAGTAAGTAAAAGACAGATAAGAGAGAGAAAAATATTTTCAGATCTTGTTATTAGAACAATCCTAGGTTTTTACTCTTTTTTTTTTTTTTTTCTCCTCTCTAAGTGAGAAATTGTGTGGTAGCTCTGGTAGCTATGCTTTTCTATATTATACAGATATATATAAATTCTTATGCTTGATGAAGTACTATATAAACACACCAATTACTATATCCAGATCTCTCATGTATTCCTGACCAGCACTCAATAAATGGCATTTGAAGTATAGTACAAGTAATATTTCATTCTTTATTTCTAAAAATTGAAGACTACATTAATTAATTAATCATTTATTTATTTGTTTTTTGTTTATTTATAGCGATGGAGGGATTTAAGTGGAAATGTTAACACTGGAAAGATACATGGCTTTTGATAAATAATGCAATATGATAAGTGTTTTGCTGTACATGTTTTGGATAACCTGCCTTCCTCTTTTGGGTTTTTGCCAGATGTTGGCAGTACAACCTTTCCAAAATCATACTTAGGTAGCTTCTCTCATGCTGCATTATCATTTAGTTTAAAACACACTTAAGATTATACAATATTCATCCCTACATACATGTGTGCCCACACTTTGCCATGGATATTATGGAAAGAGTTTATGAATGTGTCTGAGTTACATAATTCTGTGATTACATTAGGATAATGAATCTTTAGCTCTCAGGTTGTCTGATGCCCAGGGTTGGACTGCACCTTAACTGTTGTCCCTGCTCTGGGTTTCTTTTACTAGTTGCTTACCTGTTCTGTGTGTGCCCTTACTCTAGAGAGCACAGGGGAAGCAGGTTGCTAAATGACTACTTTGTTTCCTAAAGAAAAGTATTCAAAAACATCAAGACTATATGTGTTTAGATACATATATATGGAATTATATTATGTGTAATATATATGTATATATGTGTTTATATACACAGAACTTACGTGGTGCTTATGATGAGTCTTTCTTTTCTCACCTCTTGTTCTGCCTTGTTTTCTGTGAATGATGAGAAGATTTTTATAGTTCCCTAAGAAAGACAGAAAGGGAACATGACAAGTATCTCTGCTAAGGTATTTTAACTCTGGTGCTTTCAGGATGGCCCTGCTTGCTTCGCTTTGCCCTGAGGTCACTAGAATTGCCACTGCTGTGTGGATATGCATTTTTCATGGATTTTCTACCTCACCCAGAAAAAAAAAAAAAAAGGAAAGTCTTACTTTGCCATCAAAAATAAACAAACAAAAATGAGAAATCTGTGAATATTGTGACTATTTCTTGCATCCTATTGTCTGTGTTAAACACCAAAATGGTTCCAAATTGCTCCCTAAACTGTATTGTGGAGAGATTTGTGCTTTCCTATCCCTGGGTTTGGACAGAATTCTGCAGATGGTGCCTTTAAGCTTGTGGGAAATCTTGGAATGATTCACTGTTGGGCTTATAATCATAGGCAACATCAAGACAGAATGATGACAGAGATCTCTCTACTCATAGGTTGAGAGAAGAGACCATAGATGCCACCTATGCTGTTTGAGGAGAGATGAAGGACATGATGTTGAGGCAAAGCAGTTTAGTATGAATGTCCTGCAGAAAGAACAAGAGGGGCATGGCCAAGAGTTTGCTTGTCTGCCCAATAAGCCATGGCCCACATTTGTCTGCCCTTTGACTAAATGTCAAAATTCCCATAGAGGCTTTAAATATGCAATGTATTATCTCACATAGATTTTAACTATCAGACAACATATAAATAACATTTTCTTTTACAACTATATTAAAAGCTAAAAATAATTGAATAAAGATTAAAATCATTCATCAGGAATTATACAATAACATTCCCCCAAAGATCAGCCTAAGCAATTAAGCACTGGCAGGAATCAAATAGTTAGGCAGGTGGCTAGCATAGATAACTTGGCTCATTAGTATTCCAATAGAAATGGTCCTGACATTGTTAGTCAGTTCAAACTTCTTTTTATTTCCTTTTATCCTCTACTTGTGCAATTCTGGCAGGGTTAAACCCTGCAGAGTCCAGTGTGAGGTTTGGTTTTAAACACTGTTGAAAGAAGGATAAAGGCTGATTCAGTTAACATATATCTGGCAGGATGACTTGTAAGTTAGTTAATTCCCCAAAAGGACTTAGGTCAATAGTATTAAGCAGTGTGAACTGAAAATAGTGTGAAATAATTTCCCTGTGTAAGGACAAGGCAGATTTTTTGCATTGCATATATGAATGTTCTCCAGGAATGGGAAGGTCAAACCAATGTTGTATTGTAGAGAATACAAAGCATCTCACTACATGGTCAAGTACTCTGACTAACAGATTATTATGCAGAAAGTGGTGCTACTTGTAGAAACACCACAAACTGGATGAGTGGAACACTATCAAGAAGAAAGAAAAAATATCATTAAGCAGGAGAAGTCTTCCATATTCAAACTGACATATCTGAGACATGGATGGCCTAGACCTTGGATTCTTGCTTAAAATTGGTTGCATAGAAAATTTTCTTAGATAGAAACCAGCTATTGTTTTTAGAATGACTTTATGAAATAGATTCTTGATTGAAGCACTTGCCATGGAAAGCTACAGTCCCTGCTCTCAAACCTATTAATTCATTTTACATTAGAGAGTCTTTATATAAAAGGACAAATCACGATAGGAATAGAGGTTGTAACCAAGCTAAATGTCCTTGTCACTTGACTACAGAATCTAGTGAGAAGTCTATTGCTTTTGCCGGGGAATTTCTTACATAGAGCTGTGTTTTCCAGGATAAGATCTTGAGTAGGGTTTGCATATCACAGCTCAATCTGCTTATTAAAGACATGTATAGGTTTCCGTCATCTCAGAACCTCAATTTGAGGTAATGGTTTAACTGTCAGTTACTGTATTGCTTCTCACTAAACAGAGTATGCTAAAAGTTATAGTGGACCATGACATTTTGAAGGGGGAGCATGCTCAGACATATTTCAAAGGCTGGATCATGCAGCAGATAGTACAGATAATTTAACATACATACTTTCCTCTGGGACAACCATGAAATATTCCTCATGAACCTCATTCAAGCTCTGCAACTGATTGCTTTTGGCTTATTTTTTGTTTGGTGGCAGCAACAGAATCTCAACATGGTCCTATTACCTGATTGATGTAAGTCTCCTTTGGATCACTTTCATCACCATTAGACATTTGTATAATGGCTTGACATTTGCATAATGGCCAGTATAACATGTATTGCTTTAAATATACGTCTATTGTTTTCTGACTAGCACATACAAAAGATAGTTAAGGTGTAGTACTTGGCTAAACATTATTATGCTCAACATTCCTGCCTTCCTGTATGACACTCAAAGAGTGTTTGCTACACAGACAGGAGTCTGATGGATCAAGACGGGTGAATCTGGACTCAGATCAGGACAGAAGGGTTGACATCTACTGCTCCTTTGATCTTTGCTGTAGCGGAACGGCCTACTTCCATCTCCTTGTTCTTGCTTTACGATATTTTCTTTTCTTTGTTCGTGTTTTTCCCCTCGAATACTTGAGCTATAAAAACCACCAGTACTACAATCCTACCTCCATCTGCAGTTTTATCTTTCTTACCTTACATGCTCTACAGGCTTTCTCATAGCTTTTTCTCATACCTTAGCAATTTCCTCAGAAGTCTGAGCCAAATGTTATACTGGAGCCAGTCTTTGTCTTCTTGAAACACCAGCAGCAGGAACTCTACAAGGACAGAGGATAATCTGAAAGACAGAGAATAAAAGTTTAAGTTTTGTAAAATCTATATGTGTTTTTAATTAAATTTATAAAATAACCACTCTTCTTGGAACTAATTCAGAGAAAAGTTATATCCATCGAGTGCTGGGTATAGCAAAATCAGCTTGCTTTTCTTTCCATTTTTTTTCTCACAAGTAAAACCTGATGTTAAACACAAAGTGACAAACCAGAGACAAATGGAAGGGAGCTGCAATTTTTAAGACTCAGACTTACTCATACAGCAAGAAGAAGATTTATTGTTCCTCTGCATCCCCTCACATTTTAAAGCAAGTTGTCTGGATTCCGTATTATCAGTTTCTGAATCAATTTGCTGATTTTAACCAAACTTTTCAAACGAATATCCTTCTCTCTGTCCGATCCTCCACCCGAGCTCTGATGTCGTAGGTGGTTTGGTAGAATATAACAGAGAGAACTTGTGAATAGCCTATATGAGAGAAAGGGTCTATGAGCCCATGTTGGTAAGATCATCAAAAAGAAATGATAAAAATATTGACACCAGAAGAACTTCCCATGGTGTTCTTAGCTGCACACAGTCAGTCAATACAATACAGCAATACGGAAACCAAGCCACATTTCTTTGCCTATGACACTTATTCTCTCCCTTCTTGGCCTTGATCTGGTTTTTTTCACATGAAGAGTGACATCATGAATGCCCAACCACAGGAAAATCTTGCATTTCATTGGGCATAAATGAGTCTAATTGGTCAGACAGAAAACTCATTGAGACAACTCTTGATTAGTTCTGTGGCCTGCAGAGTTGCATATGTGTATGTTGCAACAATGCAAAACAATACAATTGTTTTGCATTGTTGCATCATAGCTCCTCTCCTGTAAATTCAGTCATTTTTATTTGCAATGTTTATGGAGACCCTCAAGATCTTCCTAGAGGTCGGCTGTAATCCAATGCCTTTTTTTTATTTTTATTTAGTAAGAAAGATACTGAAAAAGCAATGATATCACTTTCTCCTTCTGAATCCAAATATTGTGGAAGTAAAGGAGACTATGCATGTCAGAAACTATTTTCTACCTGGAAATCAGCAAAAGAACAGAGGAAGTGAAGACTGAAAAGAGTAGACTGATAAACCAAATGTTATTCCATGAAATTATCCTCTGATTTTCTTTGGCTTTGTGTCAATTGCTCATAGCCTACTATTTCATACTGTAACTGAGTTAAAATAAAATAATTGCCGTGCCTACAGCATAGCAAGGGTGATTTAATCTACAGTAGACATTCACCTCAAAATCATTATTCAATTATATTTGGTTTATGTGTTGTTTCAAAGCTCTACAGGAGTTCCAGGGTAACACAATGGACAAAGGAATACTGCACTATCCATCCTGACAAGGGAAGCATTTCATTTCAGACATTCATTGGTACTGAAGTTTTAAAGTGTTATTATTTTATCAGAAAGCTTTAAGGCTTGGTTTCTTCCCAAGACTCTGACACTGCTGCGCAGTTTGAAAACTGGTCATAAGGAAACCATTTAAAAATGCTAAAAAGCATTTAAAATAAAATTGTTCTTCATTTTCCAAAAATTAAGATAAGAATGGGCACACTAGCCCTATTTCTTTATCTTGTTCCTGCACAGTTTGTTAAAGTCATAGTGTCATATTGAGAATGCTGGTTTTAATAGTTTTAAGGTGAAGAGGTATAACTGTTTTCACTATGGGTGCAATACTGATTAATAATCTTTTTTTTTTTTTTTAAGACTATACAATGCTGAGAAAATAATTAAAGAAGCTATAGTTCAAGCATTTGGGAAATGGAACATAAATATGAAAATATGTATCTCTAAGAGTGAGGGGCAGTGGTCTAAAAACTCTTCAGTTGATAAAATGTCACCTTTCTATGCAAAACAGTATTGTAATTCAAAATATAAACCAAAATTCATGTCTGGTACTGGGAACACTGGTAACAACTAATGGAAAAAAAAAATGCTCCATGGAAAGCAAGCTCAAAAGAGAAAGAAGTATCCTTGTGCTGTAAATGAGTTAGATTTTAATGAGTTCATGTTCATCAACAGTCATGATTGTTAACAATTAAACCAGCATAAAAAAAAAAGGAGCCTTTAAAGACACTCATAAAGCAGATCAATTCTAAAGCAATCAGAGTTGAATAGAAGTACTTAAATATGAATAACAATCAAATCAAGCAATGACTTTTTTTTCTTTTTTTGTGGCTGACTGTTCTTGTGCTCTGTAACCCAATATTACTGACAGCAGCCATCTCTTAATGCAGACAAAAGATTCCTTATGAATACTGAGTTGACATTTAGAGTCTTCTGATAAATCAACTTAGGGCATCCAATTGTGTGTGAAAACGCAACTGATGTATAAGAACCCAAAATCCACCGGAGAAACATAAGTTTAACTTCCTGAGATCAAAAATAAAGCAGAACTATTACTCCTTAACTTTTGGAAATTATAAGAATCGTCTACTACTCTTAAATGAATGGTATTCTTGCTATAAAATCTATAGTTCTTGTGTCATCAGTCAGCATTCTCCAAAGCAGCAATGAAGATTAGCAGGAATAAAGCATTAAAGGAATGAAACATTAAATCAGAAAATCCATATTCAGAAAATATCCATCGGGTCTTTGACTTGTAAATTTGTAGTAGCTCTAACAATGTGGGAGTTTCATCCTCAAATTGTCTATGCTCTCTAAGTCCTTCAGCATACAAGTACATTTTGTTAAAGATAAAAAATGGGGTTTAGCTACACAAAGTGTAAATTAAGTAGAGATTAAGGACTTCCTGACAATACCACAATCTTAGAATTCCTTTTACATTGCTAGCAAAAGTTACTTACGTTTTGTAGGTTTCCAGGTATCTTATCTTAAAAAGCATTTTGTAATCTGCTACCAACTACATTGAGATGCATTTCAGTTTTCATAGGATTGTGTGGCTTTCTGTCTTGTTCATGATTAAGGCTTACTATAATCCACAACAAATCCATCCATCTTTCCCTAAGTACTCAATCCACCTATCACTTCCAAAGCATGCCTGCTGGGATGGATTCAGCTTGAAATGCAAAGAAACATTGTTTCTTTAAAATTATGCTGATAGCAGCTATAACATTCATCCAGCCTGTGGGAACCCTGTGTTACAGTGGTTTAGAGAATAGGTGTTCACTTGTGATGGCTTTCCAGAGGATGCCCAGGTAAGCAAGATCAAGGCTATAGATTATCATTGGCACTCTGTGCCTTTCCTGTTGAAACTGCTTTTGAGTGCTGTATTGCAAACTCTTCTTCAAGAGAGATGTTTATATATGTCATCCTACAGCAGGCATAAACCATCCTTTATAAATGGATTAGAGTTAGAGTTTCCATATCCTAAAGCATCACAAAGTTAAGCTATTAAATTATCACTGAAAGGCTGTATGCAAGTGTGTGTGTATGCATGTGTGTGTATACACATGTATGCATATATATATTGTAGAAACAAGTGTCCTCCTACAGGAGAGTTCCCAAGTGTAGATTTTAACTAAGCGGAAGTATTTCTGAGTAGCATAGGACCCAGTGTCTAAGCCCTAGAGATAGGTGATCTTTCAGGCACATCTATCAAGTAACTGGGTTGTACCTTCTTAGTGCTCAAAACTCTAACAGTAATCCTTTCCCTATACACATGTTCTCCTAGGCCAGTAGAACAGAATTAAGTAGACGTATTTAGAGTTTTTATTTGTATATATTTGGAAAAGGAGACAAGCAAGCCACACCTACCTATACATAAAATTCAGGAAAAAAATTACAGAATATTAGGAGTATAAATCAAAAGTTGAAAATTGAATTGACCTTCCTGTAAAAATATGAAAATCAAATGATGGTGTTATTAGAAATGACATTTTAATACAGAGAAGATCAAACAGGTATGAGAAATATCTGAATACTCTTCATGGTTTTGTACATCTTCATAAATATTTCTTTTCACTTAGAAGGACAGTGGCTTGCATCCAAATGGTAGCTTTTGAGAAAAGCAGCTCCTTTATTCTGATAACATCACCAGTGAAGAAGCATTGAATCTACAGTATTAATTGACCTTTTCTGTTTTCCGCATTTCAAAGAATCTGAAGATGTATTGCTCTTTCCTTGCTGAAAAGCATTTGTTGTTTATGCTAAGTCAAATGAACAAAGAAAAATGTAACCATCTCAGTGCACCAAGAGGAAATCATTTCATTTATGTGTCATCCTTATAGTAGATGAAAGATCAAAAAAGGCAAAAGAATGCAGTGCTTTGATTTGTAGCGTATTTATTGCCATCATCCTGTCAATTGCTTAAGCACATATTTAATTTTGAGCATGGAAGCAATTCTGTTACTTCCTATATTTTAAATGCACTTTTAAAAAGCATGCATTTGAGCATGTACTATTTGATTTAAATGTAAAATTTAGTTTTCCTGTCTGATGTGTATGGGTTATTCTGGATATCTTCACACACAAGCCACGTGTTGAGTCAAGCATTTTACTTACAAATGTCATCTTTGATGCAGCCACTGCTTTTTGTTGACCTATCCAGGTTTACACTAGCTAAACTCAAGATATTTTGTTTATTCTAGAGCACAGTCATTTTTTTGGTGGTTTTGATTGACAGATCTTTGCAGGAGAAAACACAAAGCAACATGGTAACAATTTCCTTGTCAGTATTTTTTGAGACATCCTGCAGAGTTCAGGAGAACAGAAAAGCAATAAAAGGGAAAGCTAGGTAATCTACTCTCCACTTTAATTTGACTAACCCACAGCAAAATACAGGGCAAAATAAAGATCAGAAGAGCAAGAGTGCTACTAAGAGATATTATCTTGATCAATTTTGCATACAGATTTGTCTGTCAATGAAAGAAGGTGTAGTTGCCTTAAAGATGTGGTGCTGTGAGGTCGTAACAAACACATGTACCCATAAATATTTCAATGTCATTCTGATTATTAAGGTATTTAATTTATGAAGCTAACCACAGCTTTAAAAGAAAGTACAAAGGGAAGAAAAATGCGACAGGTTGAGAGTCTTCTCAGCAAACATTATAACTGTAAGGGATAACAGCAAGACAGGAAATTACCTGGAGAGATCACATCTCTCTAGAGACTCAGGGACTTTTGAAAGTAAGACGTAGACAATGTTTTTAGAGTAAGACATAACCAATCACCAAAACAAAAGTGAGAATTACGTAGCTTCTGTCACCCAAACTTGTTAAGTTTTGGGACCATTGGTTCTTGGTCATTCATACATTATATTTACACTTATATAATATATATATTTCTTTTCACAAGTACACACAAATATATATATAAAAAATATACATATGAAAAGGAAAGCTCTCCAGAATAATTAGATCTTTCTTTTCTATGCTTAAAAAAATGAATAATTAATGGCTTGATTTGTTTCTAGTAGGAGTTGTGCAAACCTGGAGCAACAAATGAACTAGTTCCAATTTAAGGCAGCTAAAATAAAGGATTCTTAAAGGGTAAAGAATATCCTAGAATTCATGTTAAAGAAAATAAGATTTGTTTGAAAATGTGTGTTTTAGAGATAGATATGGAGGCTAGAGTGGATAAAAAAGAAGGAAATTTATCCCTAATTTAGGTACAAATACTGCATAGCCATTGAAGTGGGAAAAGACAAAGCAGCAAGGGGATGGGGAAACAGTACAAAAAGATCAGACTGTTGAGAGAAGAATTGTTGTAATTGATGGCTAGGGAAAAGAGGCTTGGTCTGTTGCATCTTATTGTATGAAAAATTTTCCTTGCCTTAATCTGGTACCCCAAGGTTATCACACCTTTTATTTTATTGTCTCACAAGAAAGTCTTATTGACAGAAGTTTCTCAGAGGATAGCACACAAATCACCTAGGCACCAAACATCCTCTTTGCCAAGTCTTTTTTCTTTGAATCTTTTCTTGTATCATTTCATTAAGCTAATTTTGCGTGAGTGTGCAGTTATGATGATTCCCAACATGACACTGAAGAAATCCTGGATAACTAAAATAAGCAGATATTAAATAGTCTTTCTTTTCCCCATTCACCAATAGACGTAAGGAAAGAACTCCAGATTTGAAGTGGATCCCACAAATGTTTCTACAATATTCGTGATGGAATGCTTACAAATTATAGGTGAGATGTGCTTCATCATCTTTTCAGGGAAGATACCTTCTGTCAGTTTTGTTGTGAATGGTGGTACTCAGAAAGAAGGGCTTGGGAAGCTCTGCATTCAGAAGAAAGGCAACCAGGCTTATAAGGGAAACACATGAACATATAACAAAATATTTTGACATGGTGATAGCTAAAAAAGGAGAGCTTTGAGAGTTATTAATGTGTGAGGAAATCAATCAAATCTATCAAGATAATGGTTATGAGTGAAAGATTTGAAGTCTATAAATGTAGTAGAAAAAAAAAAGAAAAAACAGAGAAGAGAGAAGAAAAAGAGAAAAGACATTCAATTTTGAAGAGGCTTTGATTAAAATGATACCTGAAAGTCCCAGGAAGAATATGTCTCCAGGCTCCCTTAGAGACTGAAGGCCTGGAGGAAGGAAGAAAAAGACACGAGAAGGAAGTTTTGAACTCATCAGTGTGGGTTTAGTGGGTGCAACAGGCACGTTGGTTGCAGGTAAGGAAGAGAATATATAAAGAGACAGACAGGTGATTGTGAAAACAAATACTAGAGAGAAAGGAATAAATTGATACTTTTATTGTTTATATTATTGATAATGACACTTTTAGAAATGAAACAGGTCCTGTCCTTAGCAAGCCTTAGATGGGGAAAAGAATAGTAGCCTGAGCAGTCCATTGATCCAGGGTGCTCCAGCCGTTGGATATTTTAGGCCAATTGTTAAATGTGCCCTAGTTTTGCTCTCAGGCACATGCATAGTCTAGCGAGCGAAATATCCCAGTCCTACAGCATGGGGCTGCCCAGGGACGAGATCAGGAGGTAGCCTAGGCCTAATCTCTTTCCATTTTTTTCCTAAGATCTGGAGTAGACATAGGAAAACATTTTCTGAGCTTGTGAAAAACCAGCATAATATAGCTTTATAACTTTATAACACTTACTTGGATTTATGCTCACTAGAGATTTGGTGTATAATTCTGCTTCCTAACTTGGGGGATTTAAAATTGTGCAGAATTCAAAAAATAAAATATTCTATATTTTAAAATGGCTAGTTTTCATAAATAATGCACTGTCAGTTTCATCTACAACAGAACTATTTCCTAAATTTCCATTCCTCTTAGAAACAATCGAACTCCAGCTATTACAAACCATATATAATTTAGAAACTTTTGCAGACTGAAAATATGTGTCCGAATGGATAATTAAATTAGCACGAAAGAGAGGTGTCAGCAGTCTATCTGTATTTTAAATGCCAGAGACAAGCCAGATGCCTTATGCAGGTTTAAAAACCCTGTAAGTGTGAAGGCAATTTCAGTGGCTTACAGCAGGTGGTAGTGTGTGCTATTAAAATATAATATTTACTACCAAAAAATATTATTGCTTAGTTAATAAGGACATATGTAATAGGCAAGAAAATGAATGCTATAAATGTACTGAAAGGTCATGTGTTAGAAAATTGAATATTTATTATTTTTGTATTTTTTAAGGTTCCTGTTTAAGTGCCATATGCAGCTTAAACATATTTGGCAACTGCTGTGGGCATGCCATAGAATTGTTACAAAAATTCATCCAACAGCCTAGTTATTACATGATTGTTTTCATCTATAAATCTATAGAGACAGACATGAAGCATATTAGAAAAAGATAAAAACAGAATTTAGACAGGTAAAACCAAAATGATAATCCTATTAATCTTTCCAGAGCTGCTAAGACTGGAGTGAACCTAGGATCTGAAGTCTCTGCCACAGATTTAGCTTGTCAGTTGCCGGAGCTGTTTCTGCACCTTGATCTTGCCAAAAATCATCTGGGCCTCCCTAATTGAAGAATTTTGGAGTCTAGAGACCAAATATTCCTACATTTATATATGTCAATGAATAAGTGTGCACACATAATGCATTTGCTCAACTAAATGCACTTGCTTACAGAGAAAACCTGACTGGAAAAGGTTATTCTTGTGGCGTTTGGGGATGACATTTAAGATTTATAGTGTGCCTTCATTTTCTTTTTATATGTATTTGGTATTCAGAATATGCCACCTTTAGACAATGCTTTACCTAGCACAATTTGGAGCTTACTGTGAGATGCCGTACTTTCCCTCTGTTCTAAAGAGGAAAGCTACAAAGGATTTGGTTTCCAGTCATAGAAACTGCACATAAAATATAGGGCCTGTGGAACCTGCTACCTTAGTTTCAACTAGTCCTGAATGGATGTGAACCTGGGTACCCCATACATGGTATGAGTTTATACTAAAGAGAAGCAGGAGTATTTTGCCTGTGTACAACCAGTAAGACCAGTCACCAGCACAGCAGTACAGGCTGTGTACAGCCAGTACAGACTGACCTTCTGGAATACAGTACTGCAGAGAAGGATCTGGGAGTCTTGGCAGACAGCAAGGTGGCCATGAGCCAGCAATGGACCCTTGTACCCAAGAAGGCCCATCGTGTCATGAGTTACATTAGGAAGAATGTTGCCAGCAGGCTGCTGGAGATGTTTTTTTCCCTTTTACTTAGCCTTGGTGAGGCCACCTCTGGTGTGTTCTGTTTAATTCTGGGTTCCCCAATATAAGAGAAACATGGAAATACTGGACATGGACAGAGTCTGGTGAAGGGCTGTTAAGTTGGTAAGGACATGGTGCATCTCTCCTATGAGGGAAGACTGGGAGAGCTGAGACTGTTCAGCTAGGAGAAGAGAAGGCTAAGAGAGAATCTTATCAACATGCATGAATATCTGAAGAAAAGGTGTAAAGAGTGGCGTCCAGCAATAGGATGAGAGGCAGTGGACTTGAACTGAAGCACAGGAACTTTCATCTGAACATGCAGAAAAACTACTGTGAGGGTGACTGAGCACTGGAACATGTTGTACAGAGAAGCGGAGTCTTCAACCCCGAAGATATTCAAAAGCCTTCTGGACACTATTCTGAGTAACACACTATTGGTGACTCTGCTTGAGTAGAGGGTTGGACTAAATTATCCCTGCCAACCTCAACCGTCCTGTGATGATATGATTCTGTCTCCTTTGTCACCTCTGTATTTTCCATTGGATAGGTAAATTCCATCAGCATCTTTCAGATTGTCTTCCAGAGGTGAGAGTGGGGTCATATGATTAATGAGTAACTAGAATGAGCTAAATGCCTATCTGCTTCTTGATTTTAAGTGATTCAGGGCAAAGCTGGCAGCAGATATTTAGGACAAGTTTAACCATAACATTATAACTATCTATCTTGGCATTTCAGATGCCAACAAGATTCATGAAGAGGTGAAGACAGTAGTCAAGCAGCTCAAAGAGACAGCTAGGAATATGAATTCCTTCGTGAATTTTTGCAGCTCAGCTTTCAGTCTCTAAAGGTCTTTTGCCCTCATTTACTGTGTTAATGGCATATGTATAAAGGTGGATCCCCTGTGAAATATCACTTTAGCCCAGCATGCTCTTTAACTGAGACATCTTCTTGGAGTCTATATAATCATTCGCAAATACACAAGAACAGTAATTAATTAGGAGCATAAGTTTTCTTCTTAAGAAACACCTAATCAAATTTTTGATTATTCTCAAAATAGTATTTTAGTTGTGAGTATTGCTAACAGCTCAAACATGCTATAGGAAGGACCTTTGGGATCTTTGCCTGAGTTAATGTCAGGGCACAAAATGATGAATTGCAGAAGCATCCTACAAGAAAGTTCCCTATAAGGCCACTGCATCCTTGGGCGTCATGGTTTTATACAACTGAAACTTTATTCTTCAGAAAATGTGCTGCATCCAGAGCTGTGAGTCTAGATACTCATTTCAAGGTAGAGAACATTTTTTTTTCTATTGCCTTTGGGGCTTATTTTTAAAACCAAACCAATCCAAAGTATAACCCCAGCAAACCCTCAGAAAGTAGGAGAAACAAAATTTCCATTCACTTAATGGCATCCTAAGAATTTCTGTGTCAACTCAATATGAAGCTGGGCTGTTACTCTGACCTGTGCCGACCTATTATTGTAATCATCCCATCCCAGCATCTCATCATTCTGCTGTTCTTTTGGGCAGAAAAAAAAATGTGTCAAGTGATGTTGTGGTATCATGACTGCAAATATGCACTAGGAATTCATCTGAAAAACTCTTGGCTTGTGTATTACATAGAATTTAAATCCTAGAGCATAGTCAGATAAAGAAGCTACAATCAACCATCAGTTATCTGTGGGTGTTTATCCGGTTGCTGACTAATCATTCCATTAATTGTTGCAAAGACAGTGAGCTAACTATGCAGAGCCAATTTCTGAGATCTGGGCTCCTTAACTCCAATGCAGAGCCATACAAATGTGGCTGCATGTGTCCGGAAGTACAGGTGCTTTTACACAGTTTGGATCTTATGTCAGTAAATGTGGTGCTATCCAGGAGCTTCTAAACTGCTGCACGCAAAGTCAGCCCAGACCTCCCTGCACTCATTACTGGCAGGCCTGAGAAGGGTGACACAGAGATACCAGAGTGATTCTGCATAAAGTCAATTCAAATCCAACATGACTGGGGCAAATTAGGTCAAAAGAATCCAAGAGAACATCTGCAAAATCTCTTTCCAGCAGCCTTAGTAAAAGGATTTTCAATTTCTGGTGCAAAATTATGAAAATAGATGGAGACAAGAGAGGCTACTTGCTGTATTTGAACATCTTTGTGGAAGTCTGATGCAAGCAAGCCTCTGTGTGTGTAATTTGGGGAGGGGAAGAGAGTTGTTTTAATTCAGTGATTATTATGAAGTGACTCAACACAGCTATCTGGATGTCTCTATGCAGTTTTGCCTAGCATCGTCTTTATCTGGGGTAGTTCACCTACATGCTTCCCCATCTGTCCCAATCCACTTTGTAATCAGATAGAAAAGAACTGGCTGTTCTGAGGTGGATTATCTATCTCCTTGTCCAAATGCAAAGGAAGTATGATATCATACAGAAACTTGATAGCAAGACTCCCCAAGGAACCCTACACAATGAAAACTGAAAGTAGAAAAAATAATACAAAAATAGTGAAGGTAAATATGTCTATACTCTTTATGCTATATTTTTTTAAGTTTTAACACCAAGATAGATGACCTTCTGAAAGATCTGTCTGGTTCCACCTGAACTTATAAGCTTTTTACAAATAGTAGAAGCCAAAGGAAAAACTAGAAGATTATGACTGTTCCTTTCAGTTCAAAAAGTCTGTGAATACATCAAACATAATCATGCCATGAACAGATACAAAGCATGGGGTAGATTCTGAAAGTTAGATTTACTGATTTACAGAATTAATGAGCTTCAGGTCTTAGATTTAAACTTCTGATTTTTGTGTCTTTTCCACACGCTACTTATTATGAGGAAATAATGGTAAGGAGGATGAAAGGCTTCGCACATTCTCCTTTTCCAGCCAAAACACTCTGGTATGACAAAGGCAGGTAGGAGGCAGTAACAAGTGACTAACACACTGCTGGATAATTACATCTGTCACAGACTTATGTCTTAGCACCAAGCGCTTCAAAACAAAAGTCTAGAATATAAGAGAAATATTAGAGATACCAAATTAAGACAGCAAAGCAGAAGACAAAAAACAGGCTGAAGGGAGTCAAAGCAACTGCAGGAACTCAGAGGGAGACTGTGACATTGACAGAAACTTGAATGTGGAAAACATCTGAAGTGAAATGATCAAGAGTAGTATCTGCTGGCATAGTTTAGGCACTTAGAATAGGTGTGGCAATCTTCTAAAGGTAGGACTGCCACCATGGTAAGGTAAGTCAAAGTGAAGTGCCTTGTCTTTTAGACGTGTTTGTGGAGACAGAAGGAGTCACTTTCAGATGAACTTGTGAAAAGAACTTATTCACTGTGTAAAGTGCCAAGGAACCTCTGTAAGAAGGTTCGGTACTTAGGAGAAACACTATGTTTCTGATTCAGAGCTTTGCAGTAGGTTTTCCCAGTTTCACAAAGCTGAAGCTTTGTGTAAATGTTGCCACAAGGGAAATCTCTGGGGTTTTTTTCTGCACATTTTGAATACATCTTGTGGAACATCTGGATATGCAAGTGAGTAATATGAGATACAGATTCTTTCTAAAGGAAGTCACTGAGCCACAAAGGTACATTCTCTTCCAGTAAGAGGGTCAGTAAGAATCTCACCAGCTGAAGGTAGAACATTTTGCTGTGCTGAATGGATAATTTAGATCTTGATTTTTATCCCTATTTTCTCAAAATAGATTTCCACTTTCAAAAAGCCCTTCCACATAGTAGATATAGAAGGGATGAAAATGCATCACTGTAATCCAAGAAGTACTTGAGAGGCTGGCATAGATCTTGAAAAGTTTTACCTCATTTTTAGCCCTTTAACCCTCCCAAAAAAGAAGAAGAAAAAAAAGATATAGTAGTTTCTCCTCATCTTGAAATAAAAGTGATGGAAATGCACAGTAGATTCTCCAATGGAATCCTGAAAACCTGTTCTTATCAGTTCCTTCTACTCCAGAATACATAATTAGTAAGTTCAAAGTACAGCCTGTCCTAGAGGCCACCAATTTAAACACATTTCTAGAGTAAAAAAAAAAAAAAAAAGGAAAGTACTAAGACTGAAGGAAAATGCCTTGCTAGAGTCTGAATATTTTTTTTAAGTCATTGCTGAATGCAACTGTAGCAATAAGCTTTGTCTTGGACAGGTATTCCCAGTACAGTTGGGTCTTAATAAATCAAACACAACTCTTAAACTCTATTTGGGAAATGATAAGCAACAAATCTTGTGGAATTGGTTTTACTTGCTCCTGTGGGAATTAGTACTCACTATTCTGCATCAGCGTTAACAGGGTTGATTTAAGAAGCCAGCTTTTCATGCCAGCTATATCTGTTTGGCATATTAAGATGACTTTTTTCTTTTTTTTTCTTTTTTTTTGAGGTAAACAAAGCCCATACCACTGATAAGGATGAGCAAATTCATATGTGACTTTCAGACCATGCCTACGCATTTGAGTTTCCTGATAAAATATTTGTTTTCCATGTCTGACTTGTCTAATAAAACAAACAAACAGACAAACAAACAAGAAAAAAAACCCCAAGTGACTACAGACATGTTAAGGTTGGCACAATTCAATACACAATCAATTGGGATGAAGTGGATGATGAACTGCAGCTAATCAAATCCTGTCATGGAGAGCAGAAGTCAATTGAACTGTAGTCAATTCAATTGAATGTAAGTAAAATTTACAGACAGAGAACCTCAAAAATACCATAACTAATGGAAGAATTTCAGCTATGGACATGAGCTGAGAAGCCTTTCAGAATCAGAAGTTGACAGAGTTTGTGGATGAACTTAAGGGCTGGTTAATGGTGATAACGCTGGTGGCCTATAGATTTCTCTGCTGGAATGGCATGTCTAGGTCATTCCTAGGGAACTGGAAGCACTTGCTGCCCTCCATATTCTGTCCATTGAGACCCTTGGGGGTCTGGCATAAGGCCAGAATAAGGCCGTGCACCTCTACAGTTTATATACAGAAGAGAGCAGTAGTGCCGTTTATCTGCCTATGAAAGGTTGTGAGAAGTCTGCAGAAGTCAAAATTCAAGACATGGAACTGAAAAAGAGATCTGTATGACTCAAAGGCCACTCAGGGGCCTGAAATATGACATGAGTACTTTTGGCCCACCCACTGTTTTGTTGAAATAACCTCAGTCACAGACAAGTGTCTAAGGAATCACTGACTAGTAGGACTTCTATATCTAATGTTTACTGCTGCATCTGTCTTTGAAAAGTCCCTGAAAGACTGCATTTCATCCTGATGGAGGGTAAAGAAAATGACAAGTAATTCATTTATCTGCATTCAGAACCCTGTCCTTATGCAAATTTATCCAGTGGCCAGACGTTTGGTAAGGCACTTTCTGCCGAAGAAATGATATCTTTGTAATGTAACATCAGTAACAAAGATGTTTTTAGAGTGATAGTATCAATAGCTTTAGGACAACTATAGAAAGCAGTAAAGAGGAAAGAAAATGGCACTCTAAAATCATGTACAGACAACACAGAAAATCTATACTATCTATATTCAAAAACATAAACAAGTAGCATAAAGAGGCATAGATTTTACACAGTCACTTTCATTCATGATTATATTTACATGAATCATATTAGAATTTTAAAATCTTCCATTTGTTATTCAGCTCCCAGTCTATGAATTTTGTTTTCCTTTTCCTTAGTTTGCTACCAAGGTTCAGGTATGTATATTACGATACAAGAGGTAGACCAGACACTAATCAGATACTAGTAACACTATGTACTTGCCAAAAAATAAACAAGATATATTGATCATGATTTAATTGTACACAGTTACAGGTATATTGAAATGTCTGCAGTTATTATTCTGTCAACATTGTCCTATTACAGCCACAGAACTATCCATCACATCAATTCAGCACAGGAAGTCGGTTCAAATCAGCCAATCTCTCAATCATTTCTAATCAAGTGAAGAATGTTCATAACATCGCTTTAAAAATCTTGCTACCATTCCTGCCCTGACAGAAATAATAATTCAGTTTTCACCTTTGTGTGCAATGACAATTGTAAAGAAGAATTGTTTATAGGTTATCAAGGATGCTTGAAAGACTGATCTAGTTCTCAGCCTACATAGAAATGAAGGAGATTGAGTTATTGTTCTTGTTCTATGTGTTAATATTCATGCAAGATTGGTCAGAAGCGTTCAAGGCAAGTAAAGATGGAAAATTTAGCTTCGCATTCATAGCTCTATGCTACTTTACTAGCTAAGTTTCAGAAATAGATAAATGAGTTTGTCAATCTAGTATTCCTCAAAGGATTATCTGATTTTAGAAGGGATCTCAATTTCATTAATAGTTAAATAGTAGCTAATAATTTTGAGCAAAGCTTGAAGGATAGGGTCTAGGAACAAGTTCCTCATCTTATTAGCTTTGTTTTAAGATAATAATTTCTTGTCTATTTAATATTTAAGTATGATAAACTGCTTTTTATGTATGCCCTGCAAGTGAATACCAAAGATAAAAAATCTTTCAATTGAAAAGAGAACATAAGAATCATAAAAGTTAATTATAATGTAATTGCTTACATAACCAACTCTTTTAGTAGATAATGATTTTGTATTAGTAATATTTGTAAATATAAGCTAAGAATGAATAAGAGCAAGTTTTTATCAAATTTACTCTTAGCCTACATTGATATTATGTGAATATTTCTTATCATTATTAAAATTTGCCTTAATTGTATGATTTCTATTCGTATTTTCCTTACGCTTATATCTTGGTATTCTTTGTGGGTATAAGATGTGTTTAAGAATAATGTTCATATGGTTAAACAGCTCCTCCTAGTTCAAAGACTTCTATAAAATTCAGATGCAGTAATTTGCATCCAGATGTCCAAAGTGTGAAGTGGACAAACATTTAGCAGCCAAAGTCTGGAATTTTAATAGTCCAATTCTATCATTTAAGAAAGGCAGTGACCCTTCCTTTCAGGGTCCATGAATTCTCAGCTCAGCTGGAGCCTTTTTTTCTACAGAGAAGAAAGTGTTGTTACTAAGATGACAGGTAGCATGTTGCAAATCCCTTGGGGCTACTACCAGTGTGTTTAGGCTCTAATATGAACAAAAAAAAGTAATCTTTAATGCAGCTTGTGATAAGATGCCGACCGCTGTACTAATTCTTTGTCCTTCCCTCCTTAAAGTGCCCACAAAGCTTCCTGGGAGACTGAATGCCCCCTGGCTTCTTCAGCTACTTGATTATGTTTACAGAGGTTAGATTTTCCAATGTGGGAACAAATGGGCAGAAAACAATGATCTTTCATGAAACCCTATATAAGCAGAACTTGTGTACTCATATCCAGATTGGGGGAAAAAAAAAAAAAAAAGCTTAGTCTTCAGTGGCCAACCACTGTTTCTGTAGTAGTCTCATAGTTGCTAGAAAGAGTTCACAGAACAACAGGATACCCAACTCTGGGCAAGTGAAGAATCCAGTAATGAGATGGATACGAGGATCTGTCTTGGATTACTGACACAATACAGCTAAAGAGTGAGCACCCTTTAGCTATGTTATGTCAGCTAATGGGCTAAAGAGTACCCACTCTTCAGCTGTATTATGTGACACAAGTCCATACCAGCCTGGAAACTTTGACTGCGGGTAAGGAAAATGAATCTCTGTGAGGAGGATATCCGTAAATACTGTTCTGCTATACTATTGAGGTTTGATGTGAATGCATGTCACATATTGTCTTTCACCTGTTATTTCTCTGAGGCTGAGTGCTAGTGCTAACAGTAAAATTTCACTGGCTTACTTTAGCAGAATATTAATGAAAATCTTCTAAATCTTCACACATGCACATTCAAGGCAGCAGTTGATTCCACTATTCCAAGAGACATTGCAAGCCTTTACTTATTGTCAAGCTTTGTGCATATGCGTGCATGTGAAAGGTCAGAGATGGTTGTTCTATCATTTGGGATAAACATAACTGAATTGAAATGTCACAGCAGTTGTACCTAGCAGTTTTAAATCTTCGGAGTGTTGCAAGCCTGTGGATTTTCCTGCCAAGCAAATAAAAATCGACTCTCTGACAGTACAAATTTACATGATTACAGATAATATATTTTACATCATGCTTGTGGAGTTTCTAAGCTCCAGTAGAGCACAGGCAGCATTTGCACTTGATTGGAGTTGAGAAGCTTGCTGTGAGGCTCCAGAGCATGGAACTAGGCTTTTAACAGAAAATTGTGAAAGGCATCAGTGAATCTAATCGTCTGTGTGCGGCTGATTGATGTTAACCTCTTTAGACCTCTCAGACATTATAAAAGAATTCTACAGAAGAAGTCAGAGGATGTCAAGCTATAATAAAAAAGAACAAAGAAAATTAATTTTAAATAATTATTTGAAGAAAAGGCAGCCTCCCCATAAGAAAAGCTATCTCCTATGCTATCTAATGCTAAGCTATCTCCTATGCTATCTATGCTAAGAAAAGCTATCTCCTATATAGCATTCTCCTATGAAGAGATCATAAAGCTTTTGTAACATGTTTATAGCTCATTGTTTGAATTGTTTCTGTCTCGAGAATGAGTGCTGGGTAACAGTATGCAGGAATTTGCTGATCCCGGGGAAAGGAAGTTGCTGGAGAGTTTATTGGACCTCCTTTCCCCAGGAAGGACTTCTTTGAAGACAATGTAGTGATTAGTTCAAATGGGAAAGAAGGGGATGGAGGTGCACATCTTCTCTATAGAAATGGGATGGTCTTTGTTAAAAAAGCATTTTCATATGTAAGAACATGCTACAAGACTAACTATGCTGAATTTTTGTGATTGTTAAGGAAAACGAAATCAAGAGGACAAGAAGGCAAGAAGAAGCAAGTTGAGCCCCATCATTTTTATCTGAGCTTCTTCTGAGCAGAGGTTTATTTATTTAGCAGATGGAGTGAGGGCGAGTCATAAAGAAGTACATGTGGAATTACAAATTGCACTCATTATTGTTTATATAGTTGTTAGGTATATTTCTTGAACAGTCCTTCAGAAGAGGTGATAGAAATAGGGCTCTGTAGAAATTCTGCAGAAGTTTTTCTGAAACCTGTAGAACTTAATAGATAGTAGGATAATGGCTGCAATATTAAAAACAAAACGAAACAAAACTACAGCTTTTTATGGCAGAAAAGCCCACTCAGTTACATCAGCAATAGAGTTAAAGTTATAAGATATTTTATGGTTCTCTAATTAAACTCTAGAAATAACTTTCTAAAGAATTTATGTTTTCCTTCACTGTGGAAGACAGATACTATTTGATTAGGAGAAACAATTATTATTGAAAAACAGGCTGTTGACCACCTGCCTACTTTTAGCATATGTTCTGCTTAGCAGGTATAAAATTAAGTTATATACTGTAAAACATCTATGAAGTGGGTGCTTCATGGCATCAATGAATCTCAACATATGTTGTTTAATGACTTGTAACTGTTCCAATTTTCAATATAATAGTATTTTATAATTCTATTTGAAAACAGTATCTTGTTGAGGACAGGCAAAAAATATCCAGACTCTTAAGTCTTTCTCCCACGATGCTCAAAATACCAGGTAGTCATAAACTCTCACAGTCCCTTCCCTCAGCAATTTCTCAGTCTTATTCCTCTTTCTATAATTTATTTTTTTAGGGCTAGAACTATTTCTTACTCTTCTTTAGCACATGGAAACTCTGAACTCGCCTGATTACCTTGCTGTGATAACTCTGTTGTTTTGAGCTAACAAATAATGCTTCTGGCAGACAATAATTTCTGCTCAATGTGGCTGCTCACAGAGACAGAAGACATAACCTTAGCTTTGGGTGCAGTTTCTACAAAGCGTAACATAGCCCCCGGGATTAACCAGGACAACTGGATGTTCAGAAAGCAGGAAAGCTTGGAGTTGCTGACAGACAGTCAGGCACCTGCTAGGGCATGTAGGGGAGCTGAACCATTGGGTGCTTTCTTCTCTCCGCCACTTTGAGTGTACTGTGACAGATGGGATTTAGAATTGATTGACGTATCTTATAGGATCTGTGCCAATTTAAATTATCTTGAAGATTTATTGCATAAAAAATTAAGGTGAACTGCAGGACCTGATGAATTAACTCACTGCAAAAGAGAGAGAGGGGGAGACAGAAGGAGAGAGGGAGACAAAAAAGGAGAGAGAGGGAAAGGGGGGAGATAAAAGGAGCAGAAGGGAGAAGAAGATGGAGAGGAGCAGGCAGAGGGAGAGGAGAGAAAAAAAAGAGGAAGAAACAAAGAAAATAATGAAAATAAAGAAAGAAGAGGGAGGGAAGGAAGAAGGGAGGAAGGGAGGGAGGGAGGAAGGAAGGGAGGAAGGAAGGAAGGGAGGGAGGGAGGGAGGAAGGGAGGAAGGAAGGGAGGAAGGAAGGG